>BSSO01004059.1:0-15210 GCA_030267885.1 Mesembryanthemum crystallinum
ACAAGATGGGCCAGGCCGGTTGGGGCATCTTTACCACTACGGAAATAGATAAAAGTTTATTTACAGTTTTACACATAATATACTTCTTGAGTCATGGA
This sequence comes from Mesembryanthemum crystallinum, assembly GCA_030267885.1. Classification (NCBI taxonomy): domain Eukaryota; kingdom Viridiplantae; phylum Streptophyta; class Magnoliopsida; order Caryophyllales; family Aizoaceae; genus Mesembryanthemum; species Mesembryanthemum crystallinum. Next base: position 99 of record BSSO01004059.1, read on the forward strand.
CAGAACAAAACAAAACAGCAAATTTAAAGGAACAAGAGGAGACATTCATTTGTCCGTTAGTGTCAGGAATCTAGGGGAGTTTAAATTGCGAAGAGCTCCTCTCCCCTAACCTTCTTTTTTGATAAGCTCTGCCCTAACCTTCGGTTGAGGGTCAAATTATATGTTCACAACCTCTTAGTTATGGGGCATACTGTGGTGACTGGACTTTGGCCATGATGATCCCCGTTTCCGGAATGACCCTTTACATGTGGCCCAGTACTGGAGAGGCCTGGGGACCACTCCTTACTTAACCCCCCACCTCATATAAACAGAGGGGGAAAGAACTGTGGTAAAAGAAAACAGCACATTTCTAGCAAAGACAATCGGGCAGGTTTTACTTACAGCTCGAACATTTGCGCGGAATGAAGCAGCAGGGCCAGACCGTAAAATTGATCGGTAGCTGGCGTATTGAGGCTGATCAACTTCTAGGATTTTCTCTGTATTCACAGAGAAGAGTGAGACTCGCATAAAGTTCAAACTTAGGTTCACTGGCTTAACGCCGACCCTTTACATTTGATCATTTGACTTGTTAATTGTCTTGTAAAGCAATAATATCTGATTTTAAACATAATATAGATCCAGAAGAATGTTAACAAACAAGAAGAATGACCAGCTTCCCTAAAAGGTCAACAAGAAGAGTACACAGTGAAACACCAAGAAATTCCCCCTTTGCATCAATGTTTAACCTCAGTACACTGTCACAGGAGTGAAAATATGAGGAGCCCTTTCCCATCCCAGAAGCAACTCCAACATTGGTAAATGCATAAGATACTCCAGCTAACAAACATCATGCACATGGCAGATATAAACCACAGCACATAGATAAATCAGCATACATGTTCCTCACCATAACCACAACAAGAAGGAATTGAATTATGCTAGTGATATGATCTCACTATAGCAGAACTTTATTTATTTCAATTCAAAGTAGACGAATGTCAACAGTTTATATACACTCTAACTTGAGCAGCAGTGAGAGACATGGACCAGTTAACCATAGTTATTTGAGCAACAAGGATCTGTCAGAAGATCCACAAAAAAATCTAGTTTAGTGACAATGAGACCACTAGACAAATACAATGTTGAGTCCTCATGCTTAAGAGCAATTATCAAAATTATTATCTCCTATTTAGTTTCTAAGCTTCATCATGGATCCTGTTAGAAGACTTTGCCAAACGGATCAACCCAATTTTGGGTCGGGTCATTTTGAGTTGATTTTTTGTTGAAATCCATTTTTTTTGGGGTTATGCACAAAGGTTTTAAAGACAAACCGAGTATATCTTTACACTAATCGCTTATAATGGCAAAAATGGAAAGATGAAGAACATAGAACAAAACACTGAACATGTGCATTTTAATCAAGTACACTCTAGAGAAGATTTGTTTGGTTGCCTGCTATGCGATTTTGAGGAAAAGTCAACAATTGGATGAGGACAGTAAGGAAGAACTTGGCTTCTATCAAATTTAGAATGATCTTGATAGAGCAAACTCGCCGAAATGAATTCATTATCAAACAGAGCTTAAAGGATAACTAAAAAGATATTAAAACAACTAGGCACATAGGAGTTTTTTTTTTATTTTTATTTTTATTTTTTTTGTGTGCTCATCAACTAGACACATAGGAGTTGATGTTGCTTATATGGTTTGTTTAGTGACGACAGTTTTTTTTTTTTTTTGGGTGTGTTTGTATAAATATTTACCAAACTTGTAAAAAACTTAACCAATCAGGAACTCATCTTTGTTGCTATTTGCCAATACATAATGAACACTACGATTAGGGTTTTCACTGAAATCATCTATGGCCAACTCACTTCACCAACCTGTCTCTCCAACTAGTTTTTGGGTGATTATAAAGTAAAAATTGACAATAGAATTGACCATCCCTCGTTGCTATGGAAGGAAAGCTAAAAAAAAAGCTTATTTATTTTTAAAAAAAGAAGAAGAAAAAAAGTTTATGCAGTAGCGAACAGAACAGAAGCACATACAAACATGTAGCTTGGAAGATCAAAGCAACTAACAATAAGCTGAAAGAAAGAGATGTACCTAAGTCTTTAATCTGCAACTGAGTCAATATAACAGCTGGCACATAGGTCTCCAATGGTTCAAGCTTTTTCCTGATTGACATACACTATCAAGTATCAAGTGGTGATATTAGTCGATCAAAGTGGAAAATATTTCAGAGCTAACACATAACATGATGACAGAAGCATACACATTTTGAGGGCAAGTCTCCCTGTTTTACATAGAATAGATTGAGGCTGGGCATGACTAGAAAACTACACTTTCCTGATATGTCCTTAAATGGAAAGCATGTATTAAATAGTCTGCTGTCCAAGTGCCAGAAAATCAGGGTGAGGAAGATTTTTAAGAAAATATTATCTGAAATACCTGGAGCACAGTAGCAGCTCAGACATATAGCAAATTACACATTAGTATTTTAGTAAGTCATATTCAACAAGGGTGGAAGGAGGAAGAAAGAAAAAAAAAATATCTTGATAATCCTTATGTTTAACCACTTCCTCTCTAATGCATGGTAAAATGGTAATCAATGAGATCCTATTAAAAATCAGAATCGAGTTTGGGAATGGTTATAAACCTCTATTACGCACATATACCACCAAGGTGCACTTCTGTTCAGGAGACATAACTCAAGAAAACGTGTCGTTACATCTATAAAATTTCTCAGGAAGTGTGCTGAGTGAGGAAGGCTTATTGTGGACTGTAGACACAGTCATAAGCCGAAGAGCAAATCGTGGTAACACCTGCGGTCGGATAGGTGAGGCAGCCACGGTGTTGCATACTGGTGCTGCCATCAAGCACATACTTGTTTTTAAAGTAGTAAGAGCCCATTTGACTTAGTTTCTAGTATTTTGAGTTTCTCCCTCACACATCCTGCCCCCCCTCCACCTCCTTCATTTCCTCCTCGAGTGAAGAAACTGAATAGGGCTAGAAATTGAAGCTCTAAATATTGAGTCTAACATAAATATTTTCTCTTGCAAAGAATAAGTGAGCCCCATAGGTAGTAGTTGCTTTTGAAAATCATGCATCATATGTAGCATGTCTATCATATATCAAAATTGATTCAATTGTTACATTTTCAATACCATTTGATATGTGGGTATGAGTGGTAACGAAAATTAGGAGGAAAATAAGTACTAGTAGTTTTCTAGTTGCTTAGACACTCGAAAGCAAATCTATATAGTGACACATTTCATCAAAAAAAATCACATAGTTCAGTTAACATTTAGGTCAACTACCTCTGCGACTGCAACACAACCCACTACAGTGGAAAATGGGCCACTTTAGCCCTAAAAGGGGAAGGTCTTGTTATTTTAAGTGGCTGGACGGCATCACATGTAAACGAATGACAATACTTACATTACCTAATCAATAACGGTGTCGAACAATCAATCATGCACCACCTCATTAGCTATTTGGTACCCATTTGAATCAAACTCAAAATAAAGACTAAAACCAACCAAAAACAATCAAAGAACGCACCTTTTGACGTAATTATCAAAACCACCGGCAATTGCATCTATGAGAACAAAAATCAGCAAAATTCAGTAGAAATTCAATATATTTATCACAACGATGGAGAGTATAATTAAACAATTTTTGAAGTGAAATTGAAAATGGGACATACGGTGAGGAAGTGAGGAGAGAGATTGGAGAAGGACGAGAGAGATGGAGACGAATCGCCTGCTTTGCGGCCAATTTGGGGGTGACAATGCGCACTTGGGTGCACATTTGTTGCGTGATTTTGATGATGTTGAGTTCGAAATAGGAGGAAGAAGAGGACAAAAGCTGGAGCTGAAGCTTCTGGCTGTGCTAATGGCTGCTGTACTGTGCATTGCCGCCATTATCACGACAGAGAGAGAGAGAGAGAGGGGAAGACGAATTATCCGTTTGTATAGGCTCGAGAATTTTATGGTTTTGTTCGTCAATTTTTATTTTCATTTTTATTTTCTTTTCTTTTTGGCAAAATATCATAGTATCTTCAACATTGTACTAAGAATCCAAAAACTGGTAACTAGATAAGAAGAAAGTGGTAATGGGATAGAACATCTATTATTAGGGTGAGGAAAAAATTGTAGTGGTATTGAGATAGAGAAAAGAGGTACTGAAATCACTTGATATAAAAGTCCGTCTGATAAGAGAGGTACTGTTTTTCTTTAGTGTCTCAGAAGAGCCAACCCCTGATATAAGAGCAAAAACTAAATTGGAAGCCTATGTAGTAAAGGCACTTCTATTACTAGGGTTGTCAATGTCTGACACGACACAACAATATGGCATGCAGTTATTGATGAAAATAAGTTACAAAGTTATTGATAGAAATACTACACAGAATTTTTGTAAGAAACACAAATACAACACGATACGAACACGTATAACCAACGATTTGATGGCCAATTTGGTGTATAAAGTAGCTATCATATGTTTCATGCAATTTTAATGTAATTTAAGACCGACAATAAACCAAACACGAACACGACACAACCCCATCTCTTTGACAGTAACCCTACCTATTACATCCTCATTGAGAATACAGGCTAAGCTCATATGAGGGCTCATCAAAGACTTAAACCTTCGATTTTTGTTGAATGCCAAGATTCACTCACAAATTCACAACAAACTGTTGATATTGATATTTTATGCAATATTTCCAATCATATATTTATAGTTCTTAATGACGACGGATTATGAATTAGATGATCCATTGCGAGACTGAATCAAATTCGATTCACAGCCACCTCTAAAATAGTAATCTTTATCAACCAACAAACTCCTTGCTCATATGTCATAGGAATCCCATGCCAAAATAGCGATCATCTCAGCCTCGGGATACATGAGCAAATCTCATAGTTGGTCGACAAGGTCTTATTGAGTTCACTTGGCCCCTACCGTTTCTCTAGCACAACTTGCAAGTCTTGAGACACCTTTAGCCACATTATATATGCAAATTGAACATATGTGAGACACCTTTTTGTCAAACACTACATTTTATCACGTACACTTTGCGAACAACTATTCTTTTATTTTTTTTTATTTTATTTTTTTTTTTTTTTGTGAGTAACTACATTTTAAGATCGATTTGCTTGTTAGGTGATACCGTTGGTTGGAATCCGACCAAATTTTTATTGAAAATTCCAAAAATACCCTCACAAATTAATATTAAAAGGTAGTTATTCACAATTTTTTTAAAAGGTAATTGTTCACAAAGGGAATGATAAAAGGTAATGCTTGACAATAAAAATCCTAAATTAATGTTGTGAAAAACATAAGTTCTTTTAGCAATAAAAAAAATTACTCTTAAAAAAGTGGGACAATAACCATTTCTTTCTTTTCGGGTGTACGCTAGTTTTTTTTTTTTTTTTTCCAATCCCAGTATCACTTTTTCCTAATGCTTCTCACCCCAATACCCATTTTTCCATCCAATACTAGGGATGTTCAAAAATCTTCGAATCCGAAAACCCAATTCAAAAAATTTAAAACCTGATTCGAAATTATCCGAAAAAATCGGATTCGGATATCAGTTTTACAAATTTTGAATAGTTTGGGATATCTAAAATATCCGAAATTTTCGGATCGTTTCGGATATCTGAAATATCCGAAAATATCAGAACTATCCGAAAATATCTGAAAAAATCCAAATTATTCAAAAATATTAACATTCGGATATCCAAAATATCCGAAATATTTTGATTGGATATCCGAAAAAACCCAAAATTATTTTTCAGGATATCGGATATCCGAAAATATTCGAACTCGAATTTTAGGATATTCTCCGAAATTTCAGGTTCGGATTCGAATAGTGATTTTCACTTTCTGAAATTTCGGATATCCGAGAACACCCCTATACCACCATAAATTCACCCTTATACCACCCCATTTGAGACGAATGATATATCATTCCACCTGATATGATATTTTACCGACCATTTTTCCTACTAAATTTTTTAATCAGTGCATCTTTAAGTGTTCCTAATAGAATAATCCAACCACATACCTATTTACCAATAATTTATTAGTGCATTGCAGAGATCAAAACTCTTATTTAAGCATAATTTTTTTTTTTCATCTTTTAATTGGGTGCAATCTAATTTATTTTAAGCACAATATTAAGATAATGGTGATTCTTGCAAACTGCTATATGAGCACATTACAGACAGACAGTGAGACAGAGAGACAGCAACTCGAAGTAGACACTTCAACTTCAAACCTCACCGACGAAGAATCTCTCTCTCTCTCTCTCTCTCTCTCTCTCTCTCTCTGTAATCTCACCAACTTAACAATGGCGAAGCAGCAGCTGCTTCTCTGGTTCACTGTTACTTGTCTATGTCTTTTCTCAGCTTCTGCTACTACTTCAAACACTCCAACTCCAAGTAATCTCTCTCTCTCTCTCTCTCTCTCTCTCTCTCTCTCTGCTCTGTTTAAGATTTGTCATCAATTCAAATCTGATCTTATTTGCAAATCTTCTTCTTATCTGATATGATAAAAGTTAGCATATCATCCAATGCTTTTGGATTTCGGATTTTACTCTTGCATTATTACTCAGTCTAGTTGCTTTACCAAATCTGTGATCTGATCCTTTTTTCTCTTTTTGTCAGTTGGATGTAATAGTTTCCATTTCCATGAATTGTGTTTTTGAATTGTGCTCCTAAAAGATAAGTTGATTAGATTTAATGGGTTTTTTATTTTTTCTTTTTTTGATCAAGTTAATATGCCCAAAAAAAGGAACCCAAGAAATAAATCAAGAAGCTGAAGTTATTGACAAATTATTGCTTGTTTCAATGGCACATTGCCCATGATCAGTAATTGGGAGAATAAGATGTGCTTTCAAGGTATGAGTAGCTTGCTGTTGGTGTGAGAAGTGTTTTGGGTATATTTGATTTGTCTTTTTTGCTACAATGTACAAAAACTAAGCAGGATTTATACTTTTCTTGAAATGGATACCGAATGGCGGAAATTGATTAACAATTGATAACGGTATTACTTGAAGTGGGCATGATTTAGTATTAATCTGTTCAGTTTTTCCTTCCTTGGTTCTGAAAGAAGAAGAGAAAAATGTCGCATTTTGTGAAGACAGCATTCCTATATCCCTAGATTTGTGGTGGATTTAGAGGCCATTTGGTAAATTTTATAGCTAGAAAAAAAAAAAAGTCCAAAATGGGGCTTCAAATTCTAGTCCAAAATGTAAGAAGCCGTCGGGGGAAGAGGAAGTGAAAGAAGAAGGGGTCGTGGGAGGGAGCTTTGTGAAAGAGAAACTCAAAATCCTATGAAGTTAGCCAAATGGTCTCCTAATAACTTGGCGTTGAGTAAGTTAGAAACTAAGCGTTGCTAGTTGGTACTCTACTAGCTTACATAAGAAAGTGGTACGATAGAAAATTTGGTAGTTATTAAGGGACAAACAAGCAAAGCTTCTGTAGTTTTAATGGTTCAGTTAATATCCTAAATCACGTTTATTTTCAGTAGACGAATGCCCAATTGAACTCAATGCCCATCCAATTCACGGTTCTTGGTTTGTGCACCTCGCTATGAGATTTTTTATACTCATTCTATTTTTGGCATACTAGGACAGGACCGAGGGCCATGGGAGTTACAGAACCATTGGAAGAAGCATTGGAATAAATCTTACATTACTCAAAAATCGTTGGTTGAACTTAATGGGGTGAAAACTGAAACCCCCTCCTTTTATATGGTTTTTTGAAGCCGGTTTTTTCTATCAGCATTCTGCTTCTTCCAATGGTTTATTTACTCTCTTTAGTACATTTCTTCTCATAGGACGAGGCACTATCAACTAGGCACTAATTGTTTTTCTTGTATATGTCAGACATTAATTTTGACTCCGTTTGAGAATGAAGTATTGAAATGCGCTTTGGTTATTGGGTCATGTTTGATCTGTTGTTGGACGTGTTTTTATTACTTATTTATATTTGAAGACTGCTTGTATCCAGAAGAAGGGAGCATTGTTGTGATAATGTTAATAAAACTGAATGGTTGTGCAAATGTATTTGTAAAGTTTCTTAGAGCAATCAGAACCTGACAGAAGAGAATCAGATAGTGCCCACTAAATATGATGGTCAAATAGTTGTTCAAAATCAGTGCAGCTAACAATGATGAGCTACATCTTAGTAATTTCTTTTAACACACTGATACTTATTTACAATCAGAATGCATGATCTAGTTATTTGTGCTCTAAAGTAGTGTAACAAAAGATTGTGACTCATATGTGAACATTGTCATCGCTCAATGATTGCTACGTGAAAGGAGTCAAATATATAAAATCTGTGGTTGTTTAGTTGTAGCATCCGTGTGCTATTATGATACTTATTCGTATACTACCATGCTTGTAGGCCATAAGATGGTACCTATGCATAGCTGCTGTATGAACTTGAAATAAATATCAAAGATAACTTATTCATTTTCTTCTTCTTGTGGAAAGATATGTTATTGGTTTAAGTAGATTTCTTCCAGTTCATGAAATTGTTGGTTATGCATTTCATCTGTGCTTAGTGCTTCAGAAGTTGATTTCCACTTTAAGGTCCTGTCTATTTCGTTGTTCCCATACGATATTCGTTTCAGTTCAGTTCTGCAAATTAGAGTACTTTTTGTTCTCTCACATATTAGAATTCATTCAGTTTATATTCAGTTCAGTTTTAGTTCAGGGCGATTGGTAGAAATGAATAGAGCTATAACCTCTTCCTGTATGCTTTTCTATTGTGTAAGACTGCTGACTTAAAACATGAACAATTGACAGGCAGCAAAGTGACCAAAAATCCAGCCGATCAGCTTCTGACCGTGCTGAACGATAACAGAACTGGACACCATTTGCCTGCCCTCTACGACAATCCTGGGCTCGCCTGCATCGCTCTGCAGTACATAAAAGCCTACCAAGGCAGTTGTGACTCAGTGGGCGGTCCCGATGCCAAGAAACCCGAGGAATCTGCATTTGTCGACACATTCGCTCCCAACTGTGGGGTCGAGGCCAAATCCCTGACGCAAATCACTGGACGTTTCCTGGGTTGCCAGTCCAAGTATGTGGAGCCCGATCAAGCGTTTTCAGAGATATTGATGAAGAACAGCAAAAGCCTGGACATCCTCTACAGCAAGAACCACACTGAAGCGGGGGCTGCTGTGAGCGGGTCCGATGGTGGGGCCCCCTATTTCTGGTGCGTGCTCTTCAGCAATGGAAAATCGAACAGCAGCTTTGTTCTTGAGGACGGTGTGGCTAAGGTGTCGAGACCTGGTTGCTTTAGTGGTGCTAACGATGACTGCAACGGTGCCAGTGGTAGGTTTGAATCGTATCATTTGTGGTCGTGTATAGTTGGTATTGTGGTTGTGATTGGATTTGCATTTGGGTTATGATAGGAATTCCTAGAAGATTTTTCGTTTCGATTACACTTTCTCTTTTTTCCAGTATTCGTTGGTGATCAATTTTCCATTCTTGATCGAGTTTGTTTGCCTGCATTTGTGATCCGAGGGTGGTTGAGGTGAGGAAGAAAGAGGGTTAGTGTCACACGAAATAGATCTCTCTCCCATTGTATGATGCAAAACAGAAAAAGAGCAATGAATGAAAGAGCTGCACATTATGATTTGAGAAAGCATGTCCATTGTCTCGTTTTTCACTTTCTGTCTTCTTCAGGAGCAGTTTAACAACAGCAAGGATTTGGAACTTTTGTTTTGATTGCTATGCGGTCCATGAAAGAGTCCAGCTTACTGAATTCTGTCATGTACAGAGCAAAAACACCAGAATCGACACGGGTCTGTCCATTGAACTAAATAAATCGAATGCACAGAAAAACACTGAAGTGAAGTAAATCATTTGTAATATGTGTGAGAGAAAGTAAGTTGCATAAAACTGAATGGAATGTGCAAGAATTTAACTGAATGCAGAATGGTAATGACAAAATAAACATGACCTTACTGGCTTACTCTTGGTATTAAGTTTTAAGTTTTAAACAACACCCCCCTCCGCTCCCAAAAGATCGAGCCAACTAAATACTTTTGTGAAGCAGATTCATGAAACAGATTACGGAACTCGATGAATCATGTCGTGCCAGGGCTGTCATACCCCCTTTACTCAATCAATGAATCCATTTGGAGAAACATACTTGTGCTGAAAAGACATACAGTGATCAATAAACTACCTGAAAAAGGAACAGAAAACAAAAGAGCTCTACCCATTTAAATTAGGAGCTGATATTGCCTTCTCAAACATCATGATTTGCACTTGAGGACTAGAACCAGAACAGTGAGAATGAAAAGAATCCCTCCAGAAGAGCCCCCAACTCTGTGAATCCAGTAAGGATCAAATCTGGTAAAGCCATGATCCAGATAACATGACAACGCAATTGCCAGGATCAGGAACAAGAGCAGAAGTGGAAGGAGGAATGCTAAGGTAATTGCTTCTTCTTCCTCTTCAAGCTCGCTCGCTGCCCTGTGGTCAATGTAAAGAGGGGAGATCACTGCCACGATCGTGAAGATGATGACTAGGAGCTTCTCATATGAGGAGATCCTGTTGCTCCTCCTTACAGGAATTGGGTCCATTTTTCTGTGATGCTGCTTTCTTTTCCCTGTGAAAGCTGCAAGCTTTTCAAGTTAAGAGTAAGCTTATGTTGTTGGTATGGGTAGATGGCCAAGCATAAGGGGTTGCCCTTGTAATTGCTAAGATCACCTTTTTGTTGAGGTAATGGAAATGGAATATTGTTCAAATTTAGTGTATGAGCTCCCAGAAGAGGTTATGTTCTTTGAAGTGGGTCCCTCATCTCATGTAACATAAAATGACTACATGTGACTTTGCTTGTGGGAGAATGATACATTGACTCATTGGCCTAACAAACTCACATCATCATTTATCATATGACTATATGAGAGGTATTAAATCTTTGCTAGATAGCTTTACAAGATGTTGATACAATAACTAGTTACTATTAAATTGTTGTTAGGATAAGGGTAGACCTCCCAAATTGAAACTTTTATAAGATGATCCAATATGGAGTAGGAATACATGTACACACCATTATCCACTATGTCCTTGTCTATACCCGACCCACTGCCATCCGAAATGGAAAGTCAAGAAAAATAGGTGTATTTTTCCAAATTTTGAAATGTATTTGTATTCTAAAATTATGCTGAGTAACCAAAAATATACTAAAGTAGCAGTATATGGCTAGTGTAAGACACCTACAGGCTAAAGCACTTTTCCCAGAATCCATCTAGAAGATCATATTCTTCAGCAGCTTATTAAAGAAGTTTGCACAAATTAGCAATCAGCAAATATTAGTGGCTTCAGAATCAGATTCTTGCCTGCATTATGAAAAATATTTGTAATTTGTTGAAGGTTAGAACTTCCAACATTCACACAATTCCAGCCAAATAAGAGCATACACACGACACGAGCTATCATAGTAGTCTCGAGGATGATTGACAATGAAACGATAAAAAAGATGGGAGAAAAACTAATATTGCAGGTAAAAATGACCAATCATTACATTGATATGCTATACAGAAACGAGAATGAATTCTGATCATACAACAGCAGAAATCCAAATTTATTTGTCCCACGAGGAAAATATCATGGCAAGGCTCTTCTACTTAAGCATAACTCTATAGATATGTCTTTCGCTACATACAACTAGGTGCAGATTACCATGGACTATTTGGCTGTGTTACACGGATTCTTCATTTCCTCAAGTACTCGTGTCTGATTCTTGACACTCCGACATAGGTATGGACACTTGACACTTCATTTAAAAGCAAAACTCACCAAACTCTCTGAAAAACAGTGAGTCTTGACACCTATACACGCACACGCGTCTGACACTTGTAGCTGAGTCGGGGTAACATAGCTATTTATTGGCACTGTTGGAGTTAATTGATCCGTTACCCTGTAACCTTCTCCTCCACTTCTTCTGCGAGGCGGTAAGATCTGATAAACTTGGCAGGGATGAACCTTTATGAGGAGGAACCCCGTTTGATGGAAGTTCAGCAGGAAGTGCCATAGCTGCACTTGTGAAAGCATTTAGAACAAGGAATGCCAATATGGGAGACAGATCCAACCCTCCAAGAGGCGGAATAATTCCGCGAAATATGTTCAAGTAGGGGTCACATAAGGTGCTGAAAATTCAAGCAAATTTCGTTAGACATGTAAATAGCTGTTTCTTTTCCTTTGGATTTATTAACACCAATAATCAAAACTATCAGTCGTTAAACGAAAATAATCCCAACTGCATTAATTAACATGAATAATCCCAACATTAGTTCTATCTAACATAAATGCACCCCTCACCCACTTAAAGCTCTTATAATTTCGCCTAAAAGCCTTATTCTTTTACAGGAAAAGCTCTTGAGAAAAGAAAGCACTTCCATTGAGAAAATAAGGCTTCAGGTGGAACTTCAAGAGCTCCAATAGGGAAATGGTGCATTGTTGTTAGTATAAGCTAAAATTGAAAAAAATCATGTTTATGTATATAGTAAGGATTATTTCCGTTTGACAACATGTTCTTTTCATTTTCCAATACATTGTTTATTTTGTTTTGGCAATTATAGATTACAGTTAAAAAAAAGTACACTTAAATCAAGCATACCTGAGGGGGCTAACAATTTGGGGTGGAGCGTTGGGGAACCATGTCAAAACAAGCCTGACAACCAATACAGTATTATATAAGTTTAAGAAATTCAGAACGCCATTTGCGGCTACAATCCCCGCAACAGAATCACCAGGTAACACAGCAGCGAAGTTGTGATTTGAGAGAGAATTCATACTCCTGCGGCTTCTGCATTGAACCTGAAAGCAAAGGATTATTTGATTATTTCATATATTCAATGTGTTAAAGGCTCTACATATTTCTTCAATGGTACAATCCAACCTTAGCCGCCCCAAAGCAGCATTCTTTGATAATAGCCAGTCACCAAATCTCAAATGCCACCTGAAACCCCACATTTTCCTGAGATTTTAGAAATGAGGTTCTGTAAGGGATCCCAGATCCCATTGCCTCCTCTTTCCCTTCTACTAAAACTGTCAAATTCCCTACAGGAAAAGCAGTATCCTTTCTAAAGTTGCATCGGCAGAAAATGTGACAGAATTTCATTTTTGAAAGAAAATCTCCTGAGTTAAATGGATATATTATTTTTAATCGAAGAAAAAGAATTAATGTTTAAGTTGGAGAGCTGGTGGAAACAACAAGAGGTGGGAAGTCAATCAGATAATAGAGTCTATTCACACAAAAGGGAGTAGGATAATGATAGCTCAAGAGCAGGCATGTAAGGGCACAGAAAGACAAGCTCAAAAGAAAATAAAGCAGATAATAGAGTCTATTCACAAAGGGAGTTGAATATTGATCACTGTAATTGGGAATCAGATATCTAAACCATTTGACATGTTGATTTAGTTCACAATTTTATTATTTTTCATCAATGTATTTGATGTGATGTTCGAACCAAGTTTGTGGACTAAAGTCTGTGTATCTTAGTGCTCATAGGAGTAATAAAACCTAGTCATTACTCAGCCCCACCACCGGGAACAAAAGGTGACATCCTTCCCCTGTTCCTACCTTCCTTGTCTTTGAATCAGTCTTATCCTGCATACTTACTTTTTACGTAAGAAAAATGTGTTTTGTTAGCAAGCATAATTACAGCAAAGTGAATAAGACATCCTCTTAGAGGAGTCTAATTACAGAAGCCCACCTTTGGACCTCAGAAACAGAATAACTACTAAAAGTGCCTCCTACCCTGGCTCATAGTGGAGCTAAATTAGTAAACCGATCTGAATCAAAACTGGTGACATACTGCAGCCAGTAAAGACCAGTGCATTTCTCTCTAGCTAAACACAACACAACACTGCCAACAACACATTACGCCAAACGGCCAAAGAACTTTCTTCTCCTTCTTCCAATGCATCTGTAAGAACTCCACTATAGTAGATTGAGTTACCAAACTCTCCCCCACACACTCCGAACAACTTTCCCAAAGATGGCTTACCACCTCATACCACAAACATAAGGGCAATATCATATTAAGGGCTTGTTGTTTTTCAGAAAGAATTTGCATCCCCTACTCCCCTAGTTGTTCTGCTGCACCGTGTTAAGAACCCGACACCTTCATATGAACATCCACGCATACTTAGTTGGACACTTCTGATGAGTGAATACGCAAGTCTCACAAACGGAGGAAGGAAGTTTCAACCGAGGTGCAATCAACTCCAATTGGTGAGACATGCCAATCCCCAATCATGATAGTGAATACACATCATTTTGTGGTATTTGTATTTGGTTCAAGAGAGTTTTTCCACGCAGACCTCTTGTGAGTAGTTATTCCAATTGCTTTCTCATTATGCCCCGACTTTACTCCCCCTTTCCTTAAGGTACCTAATACAAAGCTTAGACTAGGGATTAAGGCTAAGGGAAGGAAAATGGACCTAGCCCACAAGCAACCACTATGATACATCTTCACCTAACGTGAATGATAAGAATCAAAACCCCAAACCTGAAGGTAGAAGGAGGAGTTCTAACAATTGAACTCCCCAAACTTTTTTCATATTTTCTCCGTGAAATTATGTTAGAGAGCTATATATCTCGATTGCAGGAGTAAAACTTTATTACCAGGAATCAATTTCGCAACTAGAAGCGAATGCGAATATTTCAGATCACATTTCATGGATTACAGCAACACAGTAGGCAACACTTATACTAAAGCTTTGTGTGAATTCCATTGTACTAAAGCACAACAATGTTTTTGCTTGGACTGTGTAATAAGAATATAAAGAAGACGATATCAACGACGAGAGAAGATCATTGTACAAGAGAAACATACAACTAAATTACACTAACCCTTCCTACAACCTTCAAAATGTGACCTGGTCACAATTCTAAATACTCCCAAACGTGACCCAGCCTACCCAGCATGCTGTTACAATGCAATCACATTTTTACAAGGATCACATCGATACTCTCATAAAATACCAAGGGATGTGCTAAACGCAGGACATAAAATTTCAAAACGTAGGACAAAACCCCAAAATGCCCCTAACATAAAAACATAACACTCTTTCCCTTTTACTCTCTCTCCTACC
>BSSO01004060.1:0-15206 GCA_030267885.1 Mesembryanthemum crystallinum
GTAATGAATTTCGAAAAGTGATGAATATACATTTTATGGGTGATGAATCTACATAATCCTGAAAAAGTGATGAATATGCATGTTATGAGTGATGAATATTTATGCGACGACTGATGAATATGCACTTTGTGAGTGATAAATTTAGTAGTTCGTATGGTTCGCATATAAGTTTACTTCGCACTGAAACTTGACTATATATATATATATATATATATATATATATTAACATACCTCTTATTATTCATAAATTTAAATTTGTGAATCAATTATAGGAAGGCAAATATAGAAGTGTGTTTATGTCTCCGTCCCCTATTTAGCTTTCACAAACTGATATGGGGTAAATATTAAGGAGAAACTTTTTGGTCTATTTTTTCCTTGTAGGAGAACCCATGTGCTAAAGATTAAAATATTAGAGATAGATATTAGTGTGAGAGAATAAATTAATAGAAAGATATTGATTGAGATAGGGTAAAAATCTAAAAAGTAAAGTGATTGGAGAGAAAAGATAATTTTTTTTATTGTATTGGTGAGTTAGATAGGGGTATTATAGGGAAGTGTTGGTGATTTTTGGGTTTTGAAAGCTAAACAAGGGACAAAATATTTGAGATTTATGAAAGGTAAATAGGGGACGGAGGGAGTATGAACCATTATAAATATGGAATAATTAAATAGTTTGAGAATTAGAATTTACCATTAAACTCAAATTAAAAAAAATTAGAGTTTGAAATGATATAATAAAATGATGCAGTTGAACTATAGAAGTAGGATTGTTAACCAGCTGAGTTGAGCCAAGCCAAATATTGCTCTGCTCAACTAAACTCGTTTATTAAAAGACTATCATATTGGTGCTCGTGCTCGGCTACTATACTATCGAGCGAGATTTGATTGAGTATGTCAGCGACCCGTTCACGAGTTTACCTGCTCAATTATTGTTGTATATCTATTAGAACTTATTGCATATGAGGCGAGCATGCATGGGTGATTATATAGTGGCCGGTATAGATACTAAAGCTCAATATCAGATTTGCGCTCTTGCTTCGCTCATTCATTATCAAGCGAGTTTTGGGCAAATTTTGACCGACTATGATTACGAATGACTCACGAGCCACTCACCGCTCACCGCTCATCGCTCACAATTGCATCGACTCATTTACAACCCTATATAAAAGTTGCGTATGACAATGATATGAAGTTATGAACTATAATCATTGCTTATTTTAATATCCCGTAAATTATGATCTATCATTTTATTTATAATTCACTATAAGTAGATTTCAGACTATTATAATTTTTCCTAAATTCTAATATCATGTAATCATGCAATATCATAGTGATCTAATGAACTATAAATCTATAATCATGGTTTACACTTTAAGCTTAACAATATAACACTTATGATATGATCAATAATTATTAATTAGGTAAAATTGGACTTCGAATGGCCCTATTTATATTGGGCTCAAGCTAAAGCCCAAGTACCTAAGAAAAAGCGCCGAATTACCAGAAGGGTATTTTTTATAACCACCCTTTGCCACTTGGGTATATAAAAAACCGCCGATGCCAAATGGGTATTTTTAATGAACCAAAAGCGTATATGGGCCCAAAAATTCGCAGCCGGTGACCAAAATTTCATTTTTCCTATTTTTTTGATATTGAAATGCATTTTCTATTATGTTTCTTTATCTAAAATCATTTTAATCCTCCAAAAAACCCTTTTACTCCCAATTTTCTTGAGGAGGAGAGAGAGAAAAAAGGGAGTTAATGAGCCTTTTTGGGAGAATATAGTAATTTAAGGTAAATAAATCTAATAAGAAACTTAAGGAAAATGTATTTCAGTACCAAAAAAACATGATAAATGATTTTTTAAATTATTTTTGGGCCTATATGCACCTTTGGTGTATTAAAAATACTCATTTGGCACTGAAGTTTTTTAAAATACTCAAGTGGCGAAGGGTGGTAATAAAAAATACTCATCTGGTAATTCGGCGTAAGAAAAAGTGGAAAGCTAAACTATCATTGGAGTTGGCTAATATTACGACTTATGCCACTCCCTCATCTACTATAAATAATGTTCATTTATTTCATCAGGTATGATTTTTTGGGGATTTGCACCTGTCATGTCACATCACTCTCACATCACTCTTACATCACTTTCTATTTTCTCTCTCCTATTCAAGAGAAATCTGTCAGACACCCCTCTAATCCGACCACACTAACTTGAGCGTCGGAGGGGCTTCTCCCTCGACTGCCCCGATGGAAGCTTCTGTTTTGCAGGGAGAGAGAGCCGACCGTCGAACGCCGAACTTTGATCGTCGATCGACCAACCTTCGCAAAGTAGCAAGTGTCGATGGAAGACCGAAACCATCCGCATTCCCTCCGGTCATTCGTGGCCACCCCTCAAAAAGAGCCTGAAACATTTTGGCGCCATCTGTGGGGAACCAAAATGTTTCGGATTCTTTTTGGGGGGTGGCCACGGATGACCTGAGGGAACGCGGACGATTTTGGTCTTCTGTCGATCCTCGCTACTCTAGGAAGGTCGGTGGGTTGATCGGCGACCAGCGGTCAACAACCTGCAAAATAGAGACTACCCGCGGGGCGGATCAGGGAGTAGCCCCTCCAACGCTCAAGTTAGTGTGGTCGGATTAGAGGGGGCGTCGGAGAGAGATTTTGCTCTCCGACGGATTTCTTTCGAATAGGAGAGAGAAAAGTGGAAAAGTGATGTAAGAGTGATGTGATTTGACAGGTGAAAATTCCCTAAAAAAGATCATGTATCTGATGTACTAAATGAACAGTATTTATAGTTGATGAAGAGTGGCGTAGGGCATAATTCCAACCAAATCCAAGTCTAGTTTGGTTTCCCAC
Organism: Mesembryanthemum crystallinum; assembly: GCA_030267885.1. Taxonomy (NCBI): domain Eukaryota; kingdom Viridiplantae; phylum Streptophyta; class Magnoliopsida; order Caryophyllales; family Aizoaceae; genus Mesembryanthemum; species Mesembryanthemum crystallinum. The sequence continues at coordinate 2,863 of BSSO01004060.1, forward strand.
TTTTTCCTTGGTATCTTGGGCTTTAGCTTGAGCCCAATATAATTAGGGCCAATCCAAGTCCAATTTTTACCTAATCATTTGCCCCTCGTCGAGCAGTTGACAGTTCGAGCTCACGATGGGGTAGGACGGTCAATATACGACTTTAGCCCCAAGTCGAGTGGACATACAAAATCACTTGAGCGAATAAATCAGCAACTGCTCGGCGACATTGTAGCCAACTTGTAGCGAATTTTGATTTTTAGGAGTGCCAACATACTCCTAGTGAATTTTAGGAGTGCCATCATATTCCTTGCGAGGAGTCTTTTATTAAACTCCTTTGTAGAGCGATTTCCTTCGCTCTCAAGGCTTGAATTTTGAGTTCTCCTTCGTTGCTAAATTCCTTAACCAAAATCCAGTAAATAATGAGTTTTGATTTTTAGGAGGGTCGTCATCCCTCACTAAAATTTGCTCCACAAAAATTTCTCAAGTTTTTAGGAGGGACCTCTTACTTGTAGTGAGGAATAAACTACTACTAAAGTGTTTAGAAGGACCTTCAACCTTTAGAAAAACCCTTAGAAATTTTTGCACAAAATTTTTTTTCAAGCTCCTTCCTCAAAAATCCCTTCAATTTTCAGATCAAGGGGATCTTCCCCCCGTCGACCGCACCACCCAGATCGGCGCTCGGCCAAGGCACCGACCGCACCACCCTCATCAGCTAGATCGGCGCTTTTCCAGGACACGGATCGCGAACGCCTGCTCGACCACCGCTTGGCGCTCGGCGGGTCGCCGACCGCGCGGGCCTGCGGCCTGACTTCTTTGCTCGGACGTAGTGCTCGGCGTCGGCGTTCGGTCACTGCCACCTGGGCGTTCCTCTCCCCCTTCGCGTGTTCGGCTCGATGCATTGTTCGCTCGATCAGCGATCGGCGCAGATCTGGGCACCGACCGCAGCAAACACTCCTCTCCTCATTCGGTTGTTCAAAGCTAGCCGACCACCGGGGCTTCTTCTTCGGTCTCGCTCGGCTCTCGGGCTCATATGGGGGGCCGACCAAGGGAACCCCTTCCTTGCCTAATCGGATTCGGCCGCGAGTTTTGGCGAGGGGTGGCAGACTAGAGGACCCCTCCCCAGATGCAGCTCAAGGTCTCTCGGCCACTCGGCCACTGCACTCGGCCTGTTGACCGGCCACAAGGCCCTTGGGTTGTGGGTTTTGCAATTTTTTTGTCCGTTCACGTTTTCCGAAGCCCGTTAAGCTGATTTTATGGGTTTCATTCATTTGCATCATTGTTGAAGGCAAGCTTGGAGGAATCCTTTCAAATTCTCTCAACTCCCAATAAGAAGATTCGAATCTTCGAGGTACGTTCTTCACCCTTCTTCGAATTTTGCTTCAAATTCATGCTATGTTCTTCATGCTTCAGGTGTTTCGTTCTTGAACTTATGAATGTTCTTCGTGCTCCTTTGAACTTCGTTGAATTCTTGTAAATTACTTTTGATTGTTGAGGCTTTTCAATCCATCTTGGGTGATAAAAACTTATTGATTTGTGTTTTTGTTCAGCTTTATGTTCATCCATGTTGAATGATAGCCTTGAGCATTCACGTTCGTCTTCATGTAGTTCATCCTTATGTAGTTCATCCTCGACATCGAGCTCATCTACTAGTAGTTTAGGGGATCCGTCCCAATACCATGTGTTGCGACGTGGTGGGTTACAGCCCTCAACCCATAACTTAGATGTTCTCCCTACGGATCCGTTTAATTCCATGGATACACGGGAGAAGACGGTGCAGACCGCCAATCCTTGTGTTGACGTGGATGGGATGGATCCGTTAGAATTAGTTGGGGCCGCTAAACCGCCACCTATCCCTTCCACAAATAATAGTAGGGGATGCCGACATAAGAACGCTAGTGAGTGTTCCCCCTGAACCCATATGTTGTTCTATAAGTGTGTTGTTGATGTTAGCTCAATAAACTATTCTCCTCTCCTTGGTGTATCGTTTTCAAGCCAAAACCAAGTTACTAAACTCAAAGGTACTCAGCCGGTCGGCACTCGCAGGGGAGGGCTTAGAAACTTAGCTAATAAAGTTAATATTGCCTTCCCTGCGCAGGAGTGCCCAATTGAGTACATGGTGAGGCTCAGGACCACGGTGAGGGAGTGTAGTCCATCCAACTCGATAGAGGTGGAGGAATTAGGTGGTGAGGAGAGGATTGCCAGGTAGATCTCCATCCTGAGACAGATGATGATGCTGACATGGTCGTGGCTGATCGTCATCCACAGAGGGGCCTGGATACTGATCGGGGTAGAGGTGAGGGCGCTGAGTCCCCCGTGGTCATGACCCAATGATTCTGCCCTAATGGAATCCCTTGACTTTCTCCCGGAAGTAATGGGTGACGCCACTCTCCGTTCAGCAGCCTACAAGTAGAACATGGCGAGGACCTACAATCGAAAGGTCAATGTTAGGCCGCTACGCATGGGGGACCTAGTCCTGCGCAGAATGGAGTCGATAGGACGATCAGCTGAGCAAGGCAAGATGACGCCTAACTGGGAATGGCCGTACCAGATCCGTGAGGAAGTCCGACGAGGCACATACCGGCTGGCCACCACGGAGGGGAAAGAAGTTCCAAGGACTTGGAACGTGGATAACCTTAGTAAGTACTTCACCTAAGTAAGAAGTAAAAGTATGTATGCCTGCGTGTCATAATCAGAGTTGTAAGGTTGAGATGTACTCTATGAATCTCAATTGAGTGAATACAAGTAAACTCTTGAAGACCAACCCTATCTCATCGCGATCATGTCAACCTTGCTTTAACTCCGTGTGGTGGATGGACCCTGCTCGGAAGATGGAAACTTACTCGATAAGACCGATCAACATTGGTCGGTGCCTAGTTATGGACTAGGTTGCTTAGCCAAACTCTAAGCTCAATAAAGACCAACCCACCTTGGTCGGCACCTAGTTATGGACTAGGTAGCCTAGCAAAATTCCTAAGCGGATCGAAATTCGACCTAAGTGGGTCGGCTCCTAGTTATGGACTAGGAGACTTAGCCAAAATTCTAAGTCTAGACCGTTCTTCCACGGTCACCCCCTAGTTATGGACTAGGTGACTTAGCCAAAACTCTAAGTCAAGACCGTTCTTCCACGGTCACTCCCGAGTTGTGGACTAGACAACTTAGCCAAACTTAAGTCAAGCCTACTCTTACGCGGTCACCTGCATAGCAAAACTCTAAGCTGGTCGAAGACCGACCCGCGTCAGTCCGGCCATGGTAAAGGACTACATGACTTGGCAAAATACTACGCTAAGTAAAATAACGTTGACAATTGATAGTACAAACAAGAGTAGAAGAGTGCATTGATGCTTCAATATCAATAACAAAGCTACGAGTGTAAGGAATATAAGTTAGTTACATGCACAAAAGATCAATCCAAGGAAAAAAAAATTACATATCAGCATTGGATCTCACAAAACAAGAGTGTTCTATGCAACAAATAAAACTAAGCATCCTAGCGGGTAGAAGCCTTAGCGGAGGAACTAGGATGAGTAGCATCCAAGGAAACCTTGTCCCCAATAGGAACATCCGCAGCGGTGGCTTCAACAGTGGCAACCACAGCAGTAGTGGTCGCCTCCAACTCTACTCGGTCAATCTCCGTATAACCGGACAACAACCCCGCCCAGTGCCTCCTAAGGCCAGCCTCACGAATAGCCTGCTCGAAGAATCGCAGGGCGTCGTCAACGCCATACTCGTACGAGTCAGTCACCTTGGTGTCCACGTCGGCGACCTCTTCCCTAGCGGCTTTCAGGATGGCCAGAAGTTGCTCAACCTCCTCTTCAAGTTGCCACACCCTCCCCTTAAGCTGCTTGTTCGACCCCTCTAAATCGTCCTTGGTCTGACGGGCCCTCTTCAGTTTCTTCTCAAGGGAGGTATAAGCCTTCTTACCCTCCTCCATCTTGCTTTGAAGCTTAGTGATGCAGTCATCCTTAGAGGACAACTCTCCCAAAAGAGTCTCGACTTGGTTAGCCAAAGTCGCCCGCCTCGTCCCGCTCCTGAATGGCCTTTGAGGCTACGGCCTTCCTCTCTGCATGCTGATGGACGAGCCTCAAACAGTTAACGAACTTTACTCCAAACTGGAAGAAAGAAATAGGAAGGTTAGAAGCCAAGCAATATAAGAGGAAACAACGCAAAAAGAGTTGTAAAAATGTATTACCCGGGAGAAGTCTTCATGGGTCTCATCCACTAAATTGGCACCAAGTGCCGAGCAAATGTCACGGTCACCATCCAGGTCGAGTCTGGAGGCAGCATCGCGGATGAGGTGGTGACGCTGATTGTCGTTCGAGCCGAGGATGGACGGCTTGATGAAAGGATCGATCTGGCCGTCAAACTGACCGCTGGTCGAGAGAAAGCCAGCGGGACTCCCAAGGCCACCCTCTGGATGTGTCGGGTCTATGCTAGCATGTGCCGAGTCTACGCTAGCACGGCGCCTCTTGGCGGAAGGCTGGTCAAGGTGCTGACTGCCAGAAGGGCCGTCCTGCGTGAGCCCCATGGGTGACTCCACGAGCTCCACCCCACTCGGATGCTGGACCACCTAGGTCGAGTGGGGGGGTGCCTTCTTCGGCTCAGAGGAGAGGCCTTGATGGACGACCTTAAGCTGCAAAGACAAAGCAGATACAAAGTCAGAATGGCGACTCAATCGATGAAGTAAAAATGGCTTCAGGGGTAAAACAATACCCTAGGAGGCTAAGTAGGAGGAACAGTTAAGGCACCTTCTGCCTTCTTACATGCGTGGGCCTACAAGACTTCCTCCTTGCTCGTCCCACCTACCATTTTGGGATGAGAGCGATGTAGCTTCTCCAAAGTCTCGGCTGCAAAAACAAAGGAAACAAAAACATACAAGGGTTAGTATATGGTTAGAGGACACTCATACATTTTTGATAAGTTAAAATTCTCCGAACAGTACCCTGAGGATACGCCTGGCTCAAGCCATAGGCATTGAGGAACTCCTTATCTTCAAAATAGCATAGCTCCGGAAGCCAATTAACGGGAATGACTTTCTCCTTGTCGTTGATGATCTCCTTCCTACATCTAAAGTAGTCGATTACATCCTTGACCTCCTTCCGAGCCACATTAGTGGTGTTGCTCCGCTTCACGAAGGCACACCCAAAGGTGGCACGCATGGGCCAGCCATGTCGTGAAGTCACGAAGAACTCATTTTTCCAATGCTTAACCGCTGTCGGCTTATCCTTAGCCGACAAGAGCGTCTCCCTATTATAAAAGGAGCACCACTCTTTCCCCCCAACGACCTTGTTCTTTTGAAGCCGGTGGACTCGCTTGAAGAGGTCAAGCATACACCCGAAACCCTTCAAGCGGCAAGTGGCTATAAAAGAAAGGATGGTGGCCCAAGAGGTGGGTATGATCTGGGCTATGGTAAGCTCGAACTCCTTCAGAATGGAGACTATGAGAGGATGGAGGGGGACGCGTAGCCCATAACGAAGAGCACAATGGTAGACTGGCATAGTGCCCTCAGGAGGTGACCGCTCGGTATCCCCGCTGTCGGGGACTAAAAAATCATAGCCATCGAGGAGGTGGAACCTCTCATGGTACGATTTCAACCCAAACTTGGTGAGTGCGGCGTACCATTGTGACCGACAATGGTTCAAGTATGACTCGCTCGTTCCCACATCACCGCTGGGGGACTCAGCACCTTCACCTCTACCCCGATTAGTATCCAGGCCCCCCTGTGGATGACGATCAGCCACGACCATGTCACCATCATCATCTGTCTCTGGCGATCTACCTGAGGAGATGAGGCAACCCTCTCCTCACCACCTAAGTCCTCCACCTCTATCGAGTTGGATGGATTACACTCCCTCACCGTGGTCCTGAGCCTCGCCATGTACTCAGCTGGGCACTCCTGCGCAGGGAAGGTAATAGTAACTTTATTAGCTAAGTTTCTAAGCCCTCCCCTGCGAGTGCCGACCGGCCGAGCACCTTTGGGTTTATTAACTCGGTTTTGGCTCGAAAAAGATACTCCCAGGAGAGGAGAATAGTTTATTGAAGTATCATCAACAACACACTTATAGAACGATATATAGGTTCGGGGGGAACACTCACTAGCGTTCTTACGTCAGCACCCCTTACTATTATTTGTGGAAGGGATAGGTGGCGGTTTAACGGCCCCAACTAATTTTAACGAATCCATCCCATCCACGTCAACACAAGGATTAGCGGTCTGCACTGCCTCCTCCCGTGTATCCATGGAATCAAACGGACCGGCAGGGGGAACATCTAAGTTATGGGTGGAGGGCCGTAACCCACCACGCCGCAACACATGGTATTGGGACGGATCCCCTAAACTACTAGAAGATGAGGTCGATGTCGAGGATGAACTACATAAGGATGAACTACATGAAGACGAACATGAATGCTCGAGGCTATCATTCAACATGGATGAACATAGAGTTGAACAAAACACAAATCAACAAGTTTTTGTCACCCAACATGGATCAAAAAGCCTCAACAATCAAAAATAATTTACATGAATTCAACGAAGTTCAAAGGAGCACGAATAACATTCATAAGTTCAAGAACGAAACACATGAAGCATGAAGAACATATCATGAATTTGAATCAAAATTCGAAGAAGGGTGAAGAACGTACCTCGAAGATTCAAAGCTTTTTATTGGATTTGAGAGGATTCCTCCAAACTTGCCTTCAACAGTAATGCAAATGAATGATGAAGGGGGGATTTTATAAGTAACACCCCCCAAAATCACCTTAACGGGCTTCAGAAAACGTGAACGGACAAAAAAATTGCAAAACCCACAACCTAAGGGCCTTGTGGCCAGTCAACCAGCTGAGTGCTGTGGCCGAGCAACCTCGCCCGTAGGCCGAGTGGCCTTAAGCTGCTGCTGGGGAGGGGCCCTTTAGTCGGCTACCCATCGCCAAAACTCGCGGCCGAATCCGATTAGCCAAGAGAGGGGTTCCCTTGGTCGGCCCCCCATCCGAGCCCGAGAGCCGAGCGAGACCGACGAAGAAGCCCCGGCGATCGGCTAGCTTCGAACAGCAGAATGAGGAGAGGGGTGTTTGCTGCGGTCGGTGCCCAGATCCGCGCCGATCGCCGACCGAGCGAACTGATCGCCAAGCCGAACGCGCGAAGGGGGGGGAGGAACGCCTAGGTGGCAGTGCCCGAACGCCAACGCCGAGCACTACGTCCGAGCGAAGAAGTCAGGCAGCAGGCCCGCGAGGTCGGTGATCTGCCGAGCGCCTGGGTCCGAGCGCCGAGCGGTGTCCGCGTAGGGACAACCCTTGGCAGGCATTCGCGCTCGATGTCCTGAAAAAGCGTCGTTCCAGCTGATGCGGGTGGTGCGGTCGGTGCCTTGGCCAAGTGCCGATCTGGGTGGTGCGGTCGATGGGGAGAAGAGCCCCTAGATCTGTAAATTGAAGGGATTTTTGAGGAAGGAGCTTGAAAAAAAAAATTATGCAAAACTTTCTAAGGGTTTTTGTAAAGGTTGAAGGCCCTCCTAAACACTTTCGTAGTGGGTTATTCCTCACTACAAGTAAGAGATCCCTCCTAAAAACTTGAGAAATTTTTATGGACCAAATTTTAGTGAGGGATGACTACCCTCCTAAAAATCAAAACTCATTATTTGCGGGATTTTGGTTAAGGAATTATCAACGAATGAGAACCCAAAATTCAAGCCTTAAGAGCGAAGGAGACCGATCTACAAAGGAGTTTAATAAAAGACTCCTCGCAAGGAGTAGGATGACACTTCTAAAAATCACAAGTAGTATGATGGCACTCCTAAGAATCACAAGGGGTATGACGGCACTCCTAAGAATCACAAGGGGTATGATGACACTCCTAAAAATTAAGACTCCTCCCTAGGAGTAGGATGACACTCCTAAAAATCAAGACTCCTCACTAGGAGTAGGATGGCACTCCTAAAACTCAAAATTCGCTACAAGTTGGCTATTATTTCGCCGAGCAGTCATTGATTTATTTGCTCAAGTGACTTTGTACGTCGACTCGACTTGGGGCTAAGGTCGCAGATCGGCCGTCGTACCTCACCATGGAGCTCGAACCGTCAACTACTTGACGATGGCCTAAATGATCAGGTAAAAATTGGACTTGGAGTGACCCTAATTGTATTGGGCTCAAGCTAAGGCCCAAGTTACCTAAGAAAAAGTGGAAAGCTAAACTACCCTTGGAGTTGCTAATATTACGACCTATGCCATTCCCTCATCTACTATAAATATTGTTCATTTATTACATCAGGTATGATTTTTTGAGAATTTGCACCTGTCATATCACATCACTCTCACATCACTTTTCATTTTCTCTCTCCTATTCAAGAGAAATCTGTCAAAGAGCAAAATCCCTCTCTGACACCCCTTTAATCTAACCACACTAACTTGAGCGTCGGAGGGGCTTCTCCCCGGACCGCCCCGGGGGTAGCTTCTGTTTTGCAGGGAGAAGGAGCTGAACGCCGATCATCGACCGACCAACCTTCGCAGAGTAGTGAATGCCGACAGAAGACCAAGACCGTCCGCGTTCCCTCCTGTTATCCGTGGCCACTCCCCAAAAAGAGCCCGAAACATTTATAAAATGAAAAACTATAAAATGTACATGATAAAAAATACTAGCTAAATATTAGAAATATAATATTCGAGTTTTGTTTTTTTAAAATTGAATTTTACACGTTAGAAAAAGATGAGGACAAAAGAAAAAAGATAAACTAATTAGCAGTTAGACCTTTTTTTTTTTTTAAATAAGATCTACATAGTTAAAAAAAAATTTATATATATAAGAAAAACTGAATTAGGGTGCGTTCTGTCCACCTGGAAAAAACTGAACTGAACTTATTTAAACTGAAGTGAACTAATTTAAACTGAACTGAATTGACTGAATTTATTTGAACTGAACTGAACTTATTTGGTTTTTGTCTGACCATTAGTCCTTTATAATTTGTCAACTATTGGACTCATTTGAAATATTCATTAAAAAATTTCCAATGACACATGAATTATTGTTAAATTGTATTTAATTTTCTTTTATTAAGTATACGTTCCTACATGAACTGATTTGAATTGAATTGAATCACATTGAACTGAACTGAACTGCACTTAATTGAATTGAACTGAAGTGCACTGAACTGAACTAAATTGAATTTAAGAAAAAATAAGGTAAAGAAAACATAGCCTTAGTAGTTAAAATATATAAATTATAGTTATGCAAAATAGGAAAAATATTTATCCCTCTAATTTTTCCTCTTTTTCTCACTTCCCCTCACCTTTAGAGTTTCCCTCTTAGTTTTCCCACTAAGATTTTCATTTTCCCTCCAAAGAAATTGTTTCCCTCTTTTTATTCTTTAAGGAGTTGCCTAAATTAATATGGTCACTTCACTCCCCCTCAATATTTTACAGTTTCCCTCTAANTGTCTTTACCTAGTTTCCTAAATTAATATGATACCAATCATTATAAATTAGAAATCAGAAAAGAAAGCAAGTCACAACACTCAATTCTCAAAAAGTCTAATTATAATTATGTTCGAAAATCTCTATGCCCTAGTCCTATGCTTCTGAACCTCTCTTTCTCTCAGTTCCTCTATACGAAGTCGTAAAATCAATTTCATCCAGTGCTCGCCTACTCTCAATCCAACTCCTACATTGCTCATTTGGTCCAACGATCAGCAGCCTTTTTTGAATCTTTTCTTGCAGTAAGTATTTTCCTCTATCTCTATTTCCCCCTCCTCTCTCTATTGTTCTTGAATTAACTTGTTGTTCCATCCTAAACTATTATAGTCATTGGTCTTGCTTTAGTGGTTTGATGGTTTAATTATGGGTGGGGTCTTTATGTATATTTTGAATTTTTGATTAATATGTGGTCTCTTCATTATTAGCATGTAATTTTGTGAATTATAGATTGTACACTATATGTGGACGTCTTGCCAAACTGAGGGATATTTATTGTTTGACTGCTCACTATGTAGATACCAATTGTAAGTTAATTAGCAAGGTTTTAAACTTTTGTCATATTGAGTCATACACTGGACAAGCTATGTATGGTGTTGTGTTGAACTTACTTCAAACTTGAGGTATTCGGGACAAAATATTTTCAATCACATTGGATAACGTGTCTAGTAATGATAAAATGCAAGATTATTTGAAGAACACACTTAATGAACATGGCTCTTTGCTATATGGAGGTTCTTTCTTTCATGTTCGATGTTCTACTCTTGTGCTAAACCTCATTGTCAATGATGGACTAGTCTTGTTATGATAAGGGAGAGTGTGAAATATGTTAAATGGTCGGAGTCAAGAAAGAATTCCTTTAAGTATTGTGTCTCATTAGCCATGATATCAGAGACCAAGGGATTGTGGCTAAATGTTCCTACCAGGTGGAACTCTACCTACATGATGCTTAATATAGCTCTCTTGTGGTTGTCCATGATACCTCATAAAACAATCTACCAGAACCTTCAGAGTGGGAGATGATGGAGAAAATTAGAGATGTTTTGGAACCATTTGCTGATATAACTGAGCTATTTTCTGGTAGTGAGTATCCTACTTCAAATCTCTATTTTGAGAATATGTGGAAGATTACAATGATTTTAAAGAGCTTGATGGAAAGTGAGGATGTGAATATAAGAAGCATGGCAACACAAATGAAAAGCAAGTTTGATAAATATTGGGATAATTCAGATGATGATGACTCCACACTTTTTGCTTTTAGTGTGGTTCTTGATCCTCGATGTAAGATGCCTTTCTTAAAGTTTTGTTACACACGGTTGTTTGGTGATGAAACACAAACTCTAAGGAAAGTGAGTGATATATAATTTAAGCTTGGAATGTTCCTTAAGGAGTATGCTTCGATTTCAAGTAACACTCCATGTGAAACATCATCAACATCCAACAAGGCTAACACCAATAGCAAGTCTGGTAATCTTAAGCGGAAATATGACTTTCTTGCTGTAAGTATTCATCTTCCTTCTATAAAATTGAAGTTTAATTGTGTTTTTCTTTTTCATTTTTTTTGTCATAAAATAACAATTGTATTTTTTTCTATGATTTTGACAAGTAAGAGTCAACAAATGCTAGTATCACAAAGACAAAGTTGGAAATCTAGTTAGAGGATACAAGAGTAGGGCTGTGTTTGGCACCAAAAGCTAACTTTTGGCAGCTTTTGGGCAAAAGCTACAGTTTGAAGCTTGCAGCTTCTTGTTTTTTCTCTCAACTACCAAACAAAGTTTTTAGCAAAGCTACAACTATAGCTCACGGCTACAGCTGATTTTTGAAGGCTATTCATAATAGCTTTCACTTGGCAGCTAGATTTTGAGTAAAAGCTACAGCATGAAGCTACAGCCTGTTCTTTTTTCTCTCTGCTACCAAACAAGATTTTAGCAAAAGTTACAGCTAAAACTCACAGCTACAGCTAATTTTGTCAAACATAGCCTATATAAAAATTGGAGTTAAATATTTTGGATTGGTGGAAAGAAAATGAAAAACATTATGGAGGGCTTTCTCATCTTGCTAGGGATATTCTAACTGTTCCTCTCACAACTGTTGCTTCGGAATCAACCTTTAGCATTAGTGGTATATTTTTGAATAAATGGAGAAGCTCTTACTTACCGGAAAATGTGGAGGCTTTGATAACAGCACGTAGTTGGTTATATGGATATGAATGTAAGTGTTTTTAATCTTAATTTTGTGCATAAGCTTGTTTTGTGTATAATCTATATTTTAAACTTTTGTTATTTTTGTGTAGCAAACGAGGAAGAAGATGAATTTGTTGGTTCCACTGTGGAATGGAGTACAGCTAAAAATTCTAATGGACACCGCAATTAGTAGACAAACAAGACATTATAACTAGTCTTCGTAAAAAAAAAAAAAAAATCAATTGTCTTATTATTTTTGCTGTTTTGGATTGTTCGTAGAGACAAAAGTGTATTTTCTCTAATATTTTGTTTTTGATGGTTTGCTACAGGCCTTCATCCTTAATGAATTTTGGAAGGTCAAATGGTAGATGCTACTACAAGTGAACAAATCAGACTTTTTTTGTATAGAAATTGAAGTAGGTTTGCCATGGTAGTTGGTATATGAGATTAGAAAGAAACTTGATCTGACATTGCAGATGTCAATCTTTGGTTAATGGGCTGAATATACTATGCCAAATCTCATAAGTGTTTTATTTGAATTACCCCAAATGACCAAATGGGTATTTTTAATGACCAAAAGTGGACAATTTGGTATATAAAAATCTCCAGTGACATATAAGTATTTATAATGAACACCGACAACCAATATGGTATTTTAAAATGAAGTATGTGTCATATTCCCCCAAAAGTACGCCGGAATATAGAATCTCGGTATTTGTTTCATTT
>BSSO01004061.1:0-15202 GCA_030267885.1 Mesembryanthemum crystallinum
ACCTTAACAGCCAGAGATGATCGTAAAACAAGATGAAAATTTGCCTGGATGAGATAAGTGCCTTTGTTCCGTACTTCGATTCTAGCTATTAATCTCAGATACAGAGCAAGACATGCAACTTAAGGCCAATGTGAGAACCAAGAAGCTCAACGGATTTTGCTAGAATGAAAAGGAGTAAAAACGTGCAACACTGTTCAAATATGTGACAATAACTTTATATATGGTAACGGGTGCTGAGCAGAGAACTGTGAAGACATACCCCCTTTGTCCCCTTACATATATGTATATCTCTTTCTATTATTGAACATTCCAAAATACATACCGATACCCAGTCACAATAAATTTAAGTATTCGGTAAGAGGTGCTAAGCAGAACTGTGAACACATTCCCCCTCTGTCCCCTTACATATATGTATTTCTCCTTCCATTATTGACTATTTTAAAATAGATACCAGATCCCTTAAAATATCAAAACTATATTCTTAATGTCTCTAAGGATCACCACATTTGATAAAAGAATAATCATTTGGAGCACGCAGCGAAAACTATAGCAACTCACTGCATACATGTACATGCATCTCACATTTGAATACTAAAGTTTCATGAGTCTTCTTGGTCCTACGCATCATTCATATATGTATAGCTAAACTTACAAAACAAAAACAAAACAAAAAAATAAAAAAATCTCACAAGTCTCAAATAACATTGGCCTAGTTCACCCAGTAAATATAAAGAAAACATATTAGTATCCTTATGCTTTAGTTGCGAATATATTCTAGCTTAAATGCAATGCTTTAACAAATTACAACTTCTGACAACCTCACAAAACCTCGCCCCCAATAAAAATCTAGGAAGAGAATGACTGTGTTGATATTCAACCCTAGTGTTGTAAAGTTATGCTAAGTACTTGTCCATTATGTAAAAATTATGCAGTCTCCATTAAGTTTAGCACTCTGATAGCAGATGGATTGATAGCTCCAATAAAGATACAAAATTCGACAGATAAATAAAGCTCCAAACCCTACCAAAATCATAATTGAAAAAAATTAAAAAAAATTCAGATATATGGCAATCCAAAATCAATCTATATAATCAAAGGCCGAACAGCAATCTACATCGAATTTGATCAAACCTAATCGAATTAGGTATAATCGAAATAACGAGGAAAAAAATAAGAATATGAAAGATGAGAATATACCGTTTGTGATGATAGCGCTGGTCTGAGGAGGAACCTTGAATTCCTCGGCGGCGAATTTGAGGACGGCGGTGAACGGCGCTGCTTCCGGCACGCTAAACCTGTTTTTGCAAACGTTTGATCGATCGACCAAATCACAATCATAATCACAATCGCAATTGAATGCTATACACGGATTTTCAACGCAAAAAGGGATGAGAGAAAAAAACTTACACTTTGAAAGGGAGCTTCGGGTCGGATGTGAGGGTGATCTTGAAGGACACCTTTCCTCCTCCTTCTCCACTCGCCATTTTCGACCTCTGAAAATTTTCTCTCTCCTCTTTTGATGGTTTTCTCTGTCCGTTATCAATGGGGAAAAATGGGAAATTTTGATTACGAGCGCTGCTGCCTGTTGGTGCTTGGCGTCTGAATTAAGCTGACGGGGTCAACTTGCAATCCCACCATTTCAACTCGTCAAAACGCTGCGTTTGTTTTACGCACGCGTTCCATTTTTCGCGTTTAATTTTTTGGGTCTCTTTTTGAACGATTAAGGTTTGGGCCTAGGCCCGGACTAAAACCCAACTCACTCAATAAATGTCCTTGGCAGCCCACGCCCGTCAACACAGAGTGTGCGGCAGCCCGGAATCATACTTGGGGTGTACCAAATTTTTTTTTTCCAATGGTCCTGTCATTGGAAAAATTTCATTTTGGGTATCCGATGTTAGGTCTAATTGCAATTTGAGTACCTATATTTTCATATTGGGTACCTGAAATTTTAAAGCTGTCTCATTTTGGGTCATTTCACTAACACTGTTAAAAACTCTGTTAAAATGCTGACGTGTCATTAAGCAAAAAAATTCTTAAAATATCTCTAAAAATTACCAAAAAAATTTCAAAAGTTATGAAATGTTTATTTTTAGTTATTTAGAATTTTTTACAAATTTTTGAGAATTTTTAAAATATTTTTTGATTGATGATCTGTCAGCATGTTAACGGAATTTTTAACGCCGTTAGTGAAATGACCCAAAATGGGACAGTTTTTTAAAATTTTAGGTACCTAAAATGATAATATTGAAAAGACAAGTACCCAAATTGCAATTAGGCCTAACGTCAGGTACCCAAAATGATTTTTTTCCTTAAATTTTAATTATCATACTTCATTCGTTTCACATTGTTGTTAACATTTACTTTGGGGAAAATTTTATAATGGTCACCGCTTAGTGGTGGCCACTGAAACTTTTAATATACACCGTTAAATTTAAGTGAACTAATCTTATGCGTTCATTTTATCTTATCAATTACTATAAGTTTGGTTGAAACCAAAGACACTTTGGGTCCAACCAATAATGCTTTTGACACAAATAATAAGAAACTCGTAAAGTGAAGGAAAATATATACTCCCTCCATCCCTCACTTACCTTGACAAACCAATATTTTTCTCATATCCTCCCTTATTTATCCCTCCACTATCTCTTAGATTCAATTTTCTTTCTCCAATCAATCTCTCTCTTAAGATTTTTCCCACTTTCTCCAATCACTCTCTCTTTTATTATTTACCCCACTACCCATTACTTTAATATATCTTAACCAAGGGCAAAATCGGCCAAACTTACACTCCTTAATTCCTTTGTAAATAGTGGTTTGTCAAGGTAAGTGAGGGATGGAGGGAGTATACTATAATGTCCTTGTATGAGTTGGAAGAACAAAGAAAAAATAAGATGGGGAAGGGAAGGGTAAATTTGATATTTCAATAGGAGCTACTTACCAAAATAAGAATATGTTAACATGAATGTGAGACAAACTAAAATGACAAAATGTTAACAAAAATGTGGAACGAATAAAATATCTTATTAGAGTGAATTGAAATAAGTTAAATTTGAGATAAGGATCAATAATTCTAAACTATGTAATAATTCTTGTGCCTTAGCAACAACCTCCAAAGCTATTAATCAAAGTGTTAATTAAGTGAGCCAACACTATAGCTAATTCGATGTATTAACAATTTCAACCATCTCGATGATATCCAAGTGTCCACCTAACATTCGTGTGCTCCTTTCTTTAGTTATTGTTTTCTTCAATTCCCTCCCCCTCTTTCAAATGAGATAAAAATGTCTCATAAATAAATAAAAAAAGAGATAAAAATGTAAAGACAGGCTAATTAAGGTGAACGTTAATAAGTTAATCATTGATATTAAGTTATGTTCAAGCTACCGCTATTTTGTAACATCTTCAGAAAGTGATTCAATAGTTCATATAATAACTTCTCTATTAGTATTTTGAATGTAACATACAATAAATCAACTGCGTTTAATATAACATCTCATCAATACTCATTAAAAAGAAAGTTCATAAATATTTTACAAGTGTGAAGTATGGGCCTCTTATAAACGTAAATCTCAACTTTTTAACGCAATGTTGTAAAACTTTCCAAGATAGTAATTTCTCCAAAGGTAATATAGCTTCAAAAAGTTAAAATTCACAGGATAACAACCCCTTCGCTCGTATGTTACTTGTTAGCAAACATGACCAACGCAAGAAGCAGCATAAGAGACCACCACCATCTCATCATCCCAACCAAAGACTTCAACCCCAACGATCCGCTACAAACGAGCTTATTGTTATGGTAAGTACAAACAGGCTGATCCCTGGAAGAGCAAAAGCTAACCACATAATCAGTCCCAGAACAAGTAGCAATACTCGTAGGATCATCATACGCATAGCTATACGCCGTAGGACACGCCTCTTTGAACTTCTTCGAATAGAATGTTGGCCTACACGTCGCCGAATTCCCGTAAGTTCCCCTACAACAAAACTCATCCGTGTCGAACACGTCACACGCGCTTCGACACGCCACGGTCTTGCCGCTGCTCTTAACGGACAGCTCCTTCGGACACGTCTTGCGAAGGTCCGAGTCGCAGCCCAGCACGGTGCAGTTGCCCGTGCCGTGTAGGGGTTTCACGATCATGGGGAGGTTGAAGCCGTCCACGAGGCTGACGTCGTAGAAGTCCAAGTTGGCGAGTGTGAACTCAGCGAGAGTGGCGGGTGGATCACCGGAGGCTTTGCATTGGAGGGAGTCGCCACACGCGCCGGTGAGGCACTTGCCGTTGCCGGACTGGTCGAATTTGCAGCCGGTTCGGCCCCATATTCGGCCGCTCCACCCGACTGGGGCGGTGAAGACAACGGACTGGCCGGTTTTTAAGACGAAGCCGCCGCCACCGAAGCTGTCGCCGGGGGTTATTGCTGGCCAGATTGTCTCTTTGCAGTCGTTTATTATGGTGAAGACCCTGGCTGATTCTGATAACTTTGGCCCTGCAAACATGCCAGTATGAGCAAAAATGAAGTACGCTTGAGACAAAATAAGGAGTACAATAATTTTAGTATACTGTAGTATTTTTTTAGATTGACAAAGTCCATTCAAAAGGAATACTTTACCAATTTATTTTGAAACAAATGACAAATACATTGTATATCTATCAGCAAGGAAGTTAGGTCATCTTGAATCAATGATCCACTCTCACAAAAACATTGTGGAGCTAACTCTAAACACTATTTTTTTTTTTTTGAACGGCAAAAAAGTAAATTTTATTAGGCAATCTAAACACTATTGGTAACTACTACTCCGTATCTTGAGACTCAAATTAATAATTTCTTGTAATGTTGACAACCTAAATTCGTATACCCCGTATCTTGAGACTCACAACCCTATATATAATCCTTAACACAAAGAAGAAATATGGCCATTTGGATTTTCATTTGAAAGGTGAAAGACCCATACTCCACCAACTCAACCATCAACTTAGAAATATATATAATTGACGAAAAATTCGCCAGAAAAATATAAGACTAAGAAATATTTTGATAAACTACCTAAATTATAACATTGTACATATATAACTTCATCAAAAAATCCATGAAATTGGAGTACTATCAATCTTTCCCTTTGGGTGAATTGTTTATACCATGGGGGTAAAAACAATGGTGTTTTAATTTGGTGATAGAAGCAAGCTAAGTGTATGTTTAGAGGAATTACCTTGAGAAATAACGGAGAAAACGAAAACAAGAAATAACAACACCAAATTCGAAGGTTTTGTTGCCATGGTATTATTCTTCTTTTTTCTCTGATCCTGTCGTTAATATGTCGATCTACCTCTTTGAATGAATTGAATTGCTAGAAATGCATGGATTGCATTGCATATAAGGTAAGATAGTACGCAGGGAATACGTGAGCCAAGGGACATAGAATTAATAGTAAAAAAAAAAAAAAAAAAAGGACATTATTATTTTACTTTGTCTAGTCATTCCCTCCTTTGCAAACAAATATTTTGGGACCGAGGATTCCTTATCTATTCCTAGCATGCAAGGCTCTCTTAAGTCTTATTATGGGTTCCATTCTTGGAGCATCTTTTATAACTTTTCTTAGAGGAGAAAGAGGAAAGGGGATCTCTTGCTCTGAGGAAGATATACCATGTAAGGAACTTGGTCGTTGTGCTTGGTAAGAAATCTTAGATCCCTTTCTCTCAGTATTTTAGTTACTCCATGAAAAAAAGCAGATAAACTTTACTTGTTCTAATGCTTTACGATATCATCATTCATCAGGCTACGCTTTGATGTCATCACCAGGGTTTAAATCCCACTATGGGCAATTGGGATTCCCTTTACTCTATCATTCCTAAATGTCTGGCCATTAGCTTTTGGATCTTTATCCCGAGATGGGTCAGGTTAGTAGTGGTCCTCCTTACCATCTTTAAAAAAAAAAAGAAAAAAAGAAAAACGTTTTGATGTCAAAGAGATCAGCAAAAATAATTGAAAATGGGCAAGTAAAATAATTGACCCCAGGCCCAATACAACCTCACCGAGCTCGGTTGCTAGCCGGACTCAGTTTGAATTGAGTATATGAGACTGCTTATAGTCGATTGGTGATTTGGCCCATTACACATTTTTTGATCCATTTTCATTCAAATCCCCTTTCCACACATGCCCAAGTAAATTAGAAGAGAATAACATATGATGATATACATTAAGGGAGGGGCAATCAAAACCAAGACCTAATATACTACGGATCCAGCCATAATTAATAGGCCAACCTTATTGTCAATGTAATATGTTATGAGCTCTGGGAGGGTAACACGATGGCGCACCTCCACACTCATCTTAGAAATAAATTGACTTTACAACTCACATAGAATTTGAACTAGTGATTCTCATGGTATGATTGAAACAGAAAATATCCTACTCCTGCAAGAACGAGCAATTATATGATAAGAAAGTTTCAGTTCATTCCAAGCTAAGGGACTCCTTTATAATATATTGAATAAACCACTACAAATTCGAGCAAGATAATTGGCCAAAATAGAAGATCATAGAATCATACTCATCAAATACAAATATACAGTTACAACTACATATATGAAAAATGGAAAATCCAAGCATAAAAAACCAAACACTCCAGTCTCCATATGGCCATCTTGTTGATAGGAAAGACACCTTTGTCTTTCTGCTTAATTAGTCCTTTTACAAAATAAAGCAAACACTAAAAGCTTGAATTTTTTAACACCTGCCATCATTATTCATTCCTAAAGACATCCATAAACCGGCCTCCTCATCAAATAGAATAGTGATGACCTCATTAATGCATAATTATACCATCATCAAAAAAATTAGAGATTTAAATAAGTACTTGTTTGGCAATGTACCTGTCCTGGTCCAATTTGGTTCCCTAAATCCCATTGTCCCAACCTTGAAAGGGGGTAACTTTCCCTTGGGCATCCAAACAGGTACTTGAAGTCAGGTAATTGATCATCATTGATCATTCACAAACTTGAGAAAATGATGTTTTATTTTAAAGAGTACAGCAAGTCAAATTAGGGCGCTTTGTTACTTTATCAGGTGCCCTTTTGGATAATGGAAAGGGGAGAAAAATGGGTTAAGTTATTGCATGATTATGTGTTTAGTAGCCGTTGGTTTTTTAAGGGTATTTTTTTGAGAAATTTCAATTTATCCTTTTCATAATCCTCCTNCTTTAGTTTCTTTATTTATTTATTTTTTTAATTTTCTGTCAATAATTTTTTGGACATCAAAATGGACAGAAATTGGAAAAGATATTTGGCTATGTTTTCTTCCTACTCTTTATTGATTTTTCTTAATTATAACACAAATCAACAAAGTTTAGTACTATAAATTAGTGAATTAGTAGAAATGAAAAACAATCAACAATGTTAAGCGATACCAACAACATGTTGTTAAAATCAACACAAATAAGCAAAGTTATCAATAAAAACCAAAACACTTCAACAAAAATCGATGTAAGTTGAATCAGAAGAAAAAAAAGATTAAAGATAAAAGTGATTATCTTTGTGTTTTCTTTTCTCCTGTCAAAGCGAAATTAAGCCCTGAATACCAATAATATACTAAGCACAAAATTTTATACTTTAAAAAGATCTAATGATTTTGGACAAGTAGTTTCTGTTAAAATTCCTGCAACTAACGTATATGACTTTTATTTTAAGAATTTTGATTTTTTTTTTTTTTTTTTAATATCTTTCTTCTTCACTTGTTCTTTTCCTCACTTTTTCATCAATTTAACATGATAAGAATTTTTTTTTTGTTTGCTCAAATAATAGGAAGTTAAATAAGCTAAGGCTAAAAGATGATTTGTCCCATAAAAAAAAAGAAAATATGATGGACCTATAAGGCTATAAGCCTATCTTTTAAGTTTTAACCCCTATCAACTGCTCCTTTCCCCCTATCGAAGGGGTTCTTGATCATATAACTAGCTCTTGCCCCTAAATCAAACAATTCTAAACCATTTCTTATCCTATACAAATACTCCAACAATCTATGGCCCAAAAGTAGAGGGCACACTAACTAAAGCCCTCAAATATTATCATCATACCATCAATTAGGAAAAAGATTTTGATGTGGGGAAAAGATTACTAGATCTATTCTTTTGTAAATCCAGTTGGCACACGTGTGTAACTAATCATGATAAGCACCAAGCCCACCCCTACTAATCATTCCTCCATTTTGTATGACTATTCCCCACTTAACCACTAATCCCCTCCCATAAACAAAATTACTTCTAATTAAAGTATTCACTTTTTATCGCACCCTAGAAAACTTCACCCCCCTTTCCCCTCATCGTTTTCATTACATCGTGATTCATGTGTTTCTTCCATGATCATAGGTAAACATTTCAACATTACTTGGGGTTTGTACCCTCCCAAAATTAGCAAAGTGAAGTCCAGTAAAATTTGATTCGACTCGAAATCTTGAATTAAATAAGTTTTTTTGATCCGAACTTTAAACATCACTAATCACTAAAGTTGTGTTCATTTCAATTGTAATATGTTAAGCTGAGTTGAGTTGAACGGAACATAAATCAGTTGGAGTAAATAGTACTCATGTGACATAAGACATAAATTGCAAAATTGGACTAAACTAGAGTGAACTGAACTGGACTAATCTAAATTCATAAAATGAACACATGTATAAGCAAATTTGATCCGAAAATCAACCCGAATTCCCAAACCTTCTAGGCCCATATTCGAAATTTACGATCCGTTTTACAACTCTAGTAAAATTGGAGAGAGAGAGGGGGCATAAAAAAAATGTACCATGTACGTAAATTATTAGAAACCGCGGTATTGTGGGTCATCCCGCTCGTGGGATTGCATGCGAGCGTGGCCCATTCTCCACACTAGCAAAAGCCCAGAAAAGGCGAATGGCTGTAGGGTTATGTCACCCGATGGGGACATTACTAATATCACCCACCAATCAAATTATAGCAATGACCCCATACTTTGGGTACAAAAAATCCTTTTAAAATTTATAAAGTGGTTCTCATCAAAAAAATAATTTATAAAGTGGTGAAGAAAGTTCAAGTCACCAAACAAGTGACTTAATCATTGCCTTCCCTGAAACTAATCCATTTAAAGAACACAAGAAGAGGCAAAGGCAAAGGCAAAGAAAGAAAAGAAGCACATAAGTGAGATGAAATGAATTACAAGAGCACTAATTAGTTGCTAACACTACAAAATTCTCTCTTTTATATATATCTGTCCAAACAAGCCCTTTTGTTATTCATATACAAGTTAATTGATACTCCACAAACATGGCTAGTGAGAAGGTGGAGACTGTGGTGGCTGGGAACTACGTTGAAATGGAGAGAGAAGAAGCGGATCAATCGAACTCGAAGTCGGCTAAGGGAAAGTTCTCCAACCTTCTATGGCATGGTGGCTCTGTTTATGATGCATGGTTTAGCTGTGCTTCTAACCAGGTTAGTTATATTTACAATGTTATCAATAGTTGAATCATGTAACTTGGTGGTTGATCCTTTGAGTCATCTTATTAGATTCAAACTCATAACCTTCAAATTGTGATTCATAATAACAACCGTGTTCAAACACACCCATAAGTATTATGTTTTTTTAGTACTCAGTATTTTGCGAAGCTGGCATCTGCCTGGTCAAATCTATTTCGATTCATGCACTGGACCGATCATTTGACCAAGGTCAAATCAAATAAGTTAGGACAAGCCCGCCATATCACGATCCATCTCCCCACAACTAATAATTGCCACCACACAAGGAAAGAGTGAGACAACATGGATTTGAACCCCAAATGTGCTCATCATGACATGTGATGGTTGCCTTAGTGAACCAAGGACCTTGAGGGCACCTATTTGTATCTGTTCATCTTGTTATAATCAAATATGAGCTTTACAATGCTAGCTAGATTTGCGAGGTTACTAATTTGAGCATTATGGGTGGATTGTGGGAAACTGAAAATGTAGGTAGCACAAGTGCTATTGACACTGCCATACTCATTTTCGCAACTTGGGATGTTATCTGGGATACTATTCCAACTCTTCTACGGCTTGATGGGCAGCTGGACAGCGTACCTCATCAGTGTACTCTATGTTGAGTACAGAACCAGAAAAGAAAGGGAAAAAGTTGATTT
Source organism: Mesembryanthemum crystallinum (assembly GCA_030267885.1). Lineage (NCBI taxonomy): Eukaryota > Viridiplantae > Streptophyta > Magnoliopsida > Caryophyllales > Aizoaceae > Mesembryanthemum > Mesembryanthemum crystallinum. The sequence continues at coordinate 10,132 of BSSO01004061.1, forward strand.
TAGAAATCATGTCATTCAGGTATGTAATTAACCTCAAATTAATTCCCTCAATTTTGATATTAGCTGATCCTGTACGATCAGTTTTTAATATTAGCTCTTAAAATTATGACTACTAATATGGCAGTGGTTTGAAGTGCTTGATGGGTTGCTGGGCAAAACTTGGAGAAACATTGGCCTCTTTTTCAATTGCACTTTTCTTATGTTTGGGTCTGTCATTCAGCTTATTGCTTGTGCTAGGTGAGTTCACTTCTTTCTTGTATTTCCGCTACTTTTTTGCTTTTTCAACAACAAACAAAGATGACTTATTATGAGTTCCTCCTCTAGAGGTTAACTTCAATTCTGGTACATCTTATATATTAAGCTGGCCAAATTCAGTTGGATATGAATATAGATCACTGCCACTTTTTAACCAACTGATCAATTGACAAATCTATTTAGCTAATCCAATGATATGAATCATAAAAACAAGGGAGCTAACGATGATACTATGTGACTGAAAATTAGCCTGTTATATCTTGAACTGTTAAACTTGGACACATTAACTTCACTAACCTATGTTGTATCCAATTGGTAGCTCAGACACAAATCCCATCTTGCAACATAAAAGTAATTATGTGTCTTTAAAAAAAAAAAAAAACTATATATGTTGCGAGTAGTATTGTATGATGAAACATGTCCTGTTATTCGCGGGTGTTTGCAGCAACATATACTATATAAATGATAGCCTCGACAAGCGAACATGGACATACATCTTCGGTGCTTGCTGTGCAACGACCGTGTTCATTCCTTCCTTCCACAATTACAGAATTTGGTCTTTTCTAGGCCTTGTCATGACTTCATACACTGCTTGGTACCTCACTATTGCCTCCCTCATACATGGCCAGGTATATATTTCTACACTATACTAAACAACTCATATAATAGACAAATTTAATGTTATATTCTCAAGTTGGCATAGCAGTGTTTCCATAAGATATTTCATAAACTTATCATATAAATAAAGTTCTGTTTTTAAAACTGTCAGCTGTTTTAAAGTTCCCAGCAGACAATAAACTTGAAACTTGTTTTTTATCTGCTAAATTATGTAGTAGTATGATTTATGAGTATGCTTCTTGATTTTTCTTATTATCTTGTGAAGGTTGAAGGAGTGACGCACTCTGCTCCAGCCAAATTGATGCTCTACTTCACTGGGGCTACCAACATTCTATACACTTTTGGAGGACACGCCGTCACTGTGTAAGATTAATCATCTTAATTTACAACTCATCCTTTCAATGGAATCAAACATGTATCAGTCTAAATAAATTAAAGAAAATTAGCAGCTCTTTCAGTTCTTTGACGGTGTTATAAATTACATTCACGGATTCACCTAATCAAATCTGTGGGAATTACAACTTTGTTTTAACTGCAGGGAAATAATGCACGCAATGTGGAAGCCACAAAAGTTCAAACTAATATATCTGATAGCAACAGTGTATGTGCTAACCCTGACCCTGCCTTCAGCCAGTGCGGTGTACTGGGCATTTGGAGATGCGCTTCTTGATCATTCCAATGCCTTGTCTTTGCTTCCTAGGACTGCCTTTAGGGACGTCGCTGTTGTCCTCATGTTGATCCATCAGGTTTCACTTAATTTTTTTCCACATCAATCAATTATATAGTGTAGTAACGCATAAAACTAAACTGTTATGAACTTTGAAAATCATTGCAATATTGGTTTTTGCAGTTCATAACATTTGGATTCGCATGCACTCCTTTATACTTTGTGTGGGAGAAATTCATTGGCATCCATGAAACTAAGAGCAACATCAAGCGTGCCTTTGCTAGGCTCCCTGTGGTGATCCCAATCTGGTTCTTCGCCATCATATTCCCCTTCTTCGGACCCATCAACTCCACTGTGGGATCACTCTTGGTTAGCTTTACGGTTTACATCATTCCTGCCATGGCACACATGCTCACATTCGCCTCAGCATCAGCCCGTGAGGTACATACATAGTTAATTAACTTCATTTCTAAGCTAATTATGCTTGCTAAATATATCATTAAATCAAAAGAAGTGGCTTAATTAATTCAATTTTTGTTTAATGAATGAATGACAGAATGCAGTGGAGAGAGCGCCATCAATGGTAGGAGGATGGACAGGGATGTTTATCATGAACATATTTGTAGTGGTGTGGGTGTTTGTTGTAGGGTTTGGGCTTGGTGGGTGGGCCAGCATGATGAATTTCATACAACAAGTAAACACATTTGGGCTTTTTGCAAAGTGCTACCAATGCCCTCCTCGTAAGGCTGAGGCCCTTTCCGCCAATGTAAAGTGCTACCAATACCCTCAAACCTAATTAAAGTAACTTTCTTTTTTGTTTGTTTTTTTGGTGTCAGTAAGGAGGAACTTTGCGTATGCATCTTCTCTCATTAGCTTTGATTATTAGGCTGCAACTTAAGGAAAGTATCATTCAAGTTTATTATATACGTAATATAATAGTGTGTAAAGATTGCCTCCTCCTTTTTCTCTCTATCTTGTCTTCTGAGATTGTGTGGGTTGTTTGATGTAAGGTATGTAATGTAAGTCGGTTATTGTTTGGGAGGTTGTAGTTCACATTTTGGCACCTTTGACATATAGATGTGGTGTTCTATAGCTTTGAATATAGTACATACCTGATTTGTGTGCTGAGTTCTATATTTCTTCAATCTTCCTCCTGATTGCGCACTTTTTTTCCGCTATATATGCAAGATTGACGATCAAAACATAAATTTGTTTTGTCTACGAAATGCACAAAGCCAATACAATACATACAACGTACTTTTGCATCAAGTCTGTGTCATTTAATCATTTCTCGTGACTTCAACTTTTGATGAATAGAAACAACGTAATGGCAAACACACAATATTATATGAGTCAGCCTCATATATCAAGCGGAATGTAATAGTAGATTATAAAACGGTACAGGTAAGCCAAACATTGATACTGACGACCAAAAACTAGTATCACTTTTTTTTTTTTAACCCAATACTACTCTTTTTGATTATACAGTACTATTGTTTGTTTGCCTAGTATTCGCCTGATATATTAGGCGGCATGATAAGAGAAGGATTGGCAAACGCAAAATATTATATCAAATGGCACTTCTTTATTCTTTTTTGTGCAAAAGGAAGTTCTTGATACCACCCCAAAAACCTGGCCTTCACCGGAAAAATTATCGGACATGATATTGATTTCGAAGTGTACCTTGGGGAAGATGATGTATCATGCTGCTGTATATATGGTGGTCATTTACAGTAGCAAAGTGAAATCTTAGGGGCCATCAGGGGTTGGGCGATTTACCAATTAAGCAAGGAAACTTACGTAGCAAAATGCCGGTGGCAAACTGCCAGAATCGCCCACCATGTAAACGTGGTATGTCTCTGAAAATCACTGATCATGAGCCACAACACACACAAGTTTCCAAATGATTTTACCTACTAATGGCTAACACATACTATGCTGTTCTGTACAGCATGTATGTACTTTATCTGTTATCACTTGGGCCCTTTTGCATTGTCAATCATCTCTTGGATTTTTCCATTGTGGGATTTTCCTCAAACGACAAAATACACTGCAACTTTTGCTCATCCTTTTCTTTGAATTGAAAGGAGGTCGTTAGTGTAAAAATCTTTATAGATGCATGGAGTTTACTTTTAATTTGTAGTCTCTTTTTCTCGTAAGTCATGAGCTTGATTGAACTTCTGCTCACGTAGTCATGTTGTTGTATGCTTATGAGAGATTGGAATCAAAATGTATGATCATCCGGCGAGGGAGATGATGGTTTTAATTTGTAGATAAGCCACGCATCAAATGTGGGGCTCCATGATCCATTGTCAATCAAATGACCCTCAATCAAATGACCCTATAAATCTCTGATCTGTCTAAGGTGAATCATTTGCGTATTTTGTCGTAACGTGGTCGGATTTTTTAACTAACCGGGTCGGATTTGAATCCTGCAGAGATTCAGATCTTGTAGAGTTCGACCCAAATGCGACCTGTTGCCATTTCTAGTTACAACCGGGTAATTCTTGACTTGAATTCACCAGTGAGGTAACAGGAAACAAACATTCATCAAGTTGCAATACTATGAGAGGATAGGATTGATTTGAATGCTAAACTAAATCCATAGCTCAAGTCTCAACTACAAGAGTATGGGGCCATATCTTATGGCTCACTTTCATGATGAATAAACAATGCACCTTTACCGGAAATAATAAGGACACCTCATGACTCTGAAAAAACATGAGAAATCAGAATGGGGGCCATTTGTTGATTGTCATCTCTCCATTTCGGAAAATAGGGGATACCATAAAGAAACAAAGAAAGGAACGAACATGGAAAAAAGAAGGAAAAAGAAAGAGAAAGCATATGGAAAATGTCATTGTTTCAGTTATGAAACTGAAAGATAAAGAAACTTCTTTCAGTTTGATGGATAGTACAAAAATTCACATCTGCCATTAAATATGTCTCTAAGTGGATGAAAAATAATGAAGATGGTGAAACCCTACTGAGTACTGACTTGTCTCTCTCAAATTGAAAACAAGCTCTTGATCGAACTACTGAAACCCTACTCTCCACAATTTCATGAACAAGATACTCAATTAGTAATTGGTTATTAGGGTCCCCGTCTCCCCGATAAGTAATCTTATTCGTCCCAAATGAAACATATAAATTTGACTTTCAACACGCTCGGAAAGTAATTAAAACTAAAAAAAACCCAAGAGGTGTTGGCTCACTGGTAAACAAGCTTTAACTTATACATCAGGTCACGGGTTCGAGCCTCTTGGGGAGCACCTACACGAATTTATTCGTGGAATACAAATTCGTGGAATACCCGAGGCCATGCGTTAGGAGGTGCCCTTTAGCCACGCCCAAAGGGGAAGGAAGTTCCTCCTTGTAGATAAAAAAAAAAAAGTAATTAAAAGAGTTTTTTGCGAGGAACCCCCTTATATAATACACTTTTTGTAGAAAACCCCCTTATATAATTTTTTTTGTAGGGAACCCCCTTATAAGTTACTTTGGCCATGACCAACCCCCCTTGTTCAATTTTCC
>BSSO01004062.1:0-15201 GCA_030267885.1 Mesembryanthemum crystallinum
TAATAATAATAATAATAATAATAATAATTTATTATTATTATTATTATTATTATTATTATTATTATTATTATTATTATTATAAAAATGATAACAACAACAATAACAATAACAATAACAATAACAATAACAATAACAATATCAAGTTTTGATAAACTTAAGTTTAGTTAAGTTAAGTTTCAGTTCAGTTCAGTTCAGTCGCAATAAGTTCAGTTCAGTTCAGTTCAGTCGCAATAAGTTCAGTTCAGTTCAGTTCAATTTCAGTTCAGTCAGTTTCAGTCGAAAAGAACAGGCCCAAAGTGTAGTCCCAATACTGGATCATAGACTACTTAGATCCCTTGTTTCAAGCCGAAGCTGCTCCTTCCGTATAATTATTAGGCATCTCAAAATGATGAAAGTTCAACAAAGGGCGGCATGTTTTTATTTTAATCATGCATTTTTTTATTTTTTTTCTTCTTCACTTTAGTAGACCACTATGGGAGTTGAAAAACCCTCACTGGTTCACAATGTTATGATGAGCAATTCCATTTAAATGCCGAAGTTATAATCTTAGTATCGCAGAAAGCCATGTACATGCCTGGCCCAGCAGCTGCGCACTTACTCATACTTTAAAGTCTAACTCAAAATTGAGTGAGTACTCACACAGCCTAAAGGACTAGAGTGATTAATTTCCTCACTGTCATAGAAGTCTCACTTACATGGACTCCAACCCATTACCTGGTGTATAAACTGTAGCTTGTTTATCAGTGGGCCAAAACCTCTTGGGTGAAATCTCACTTACATTAGTATACGTATAACAACAACAACAATGTATATTTGTTGTTTAGAACGTTAATAAAATAAAAATTGACAAAATATATGTTACGAAAAGCCAAAAATAATGTCACTGAAAGCTATGGCAGGAGTTGAAAACTGTTGTGATAACTGAAAATTAGACAAATTTTGGAAGTGTTGACAGTGCTCTTGTGCGTGACCTGCAACGCAGTTAGTGCACAAGATCAAGCAGTTTTCAAATGGGCAAAAACAACGATTGTTAAAAGATACAGATGTGTAAATTTTAACTTTTAATTTGGCATCCGCAAAAGTTTACTCACACTATACAAATACTGCATTTAAATTGCGAGATCAAGTCAACCAAAAATGTTGCTTGATGCGAAAGCCATCACATGTTGCTGCTTACTCAATAGTAGTACTACGTTGTTTTTGATTATTGTTAGTTAATTATGAATGTCCAGGAAACTATTGAATATACTAAGCAGGAGTAATTTATAACTACATACTGATGTGGCCGTCCCAAAGAAACTATTTGTAGTCATTCATGAAATTAATGTTAAAATTAAACGTACGTCCTCAAAAATTCTCTTTGCTAGAGTTAGATTATTCGTCTTATATTGCAATTGAAACAATAAGAAATGAAGCAATTAATTGGGTCTATAAGGGTGGATCGAGGAAGCTATAAAACGGTTGATCAAAGGTGGAACCCGCTCTTAAACCGTTAAATCACCACCTCAATTGGGGGAGTTTGGATTGTGATAACAAATGTTCGGGGAACATAATCATTAATATTAATATAGGAATAGAAGGAGTGGACATATAGATAGTGATTTACACCTATATGAGGGTGATGGTTATCCTCCCCAATTTATTCAAAAGTGATCCTCTTCAATTACTTGTTGTAATAAATCATGAATAAGAATAGTTTAAAGGGTGTATTCATCTTAACTTACCAATTCAGGCACAACAGCTTAGCATGTTCATTTAAGTTCAATTTAGATGAAGGATGACAAAGTACAAATATAATCATTATATTGCAAATATTGTGAATAATGTTAGTTAGATTATAGTGAGTTACAATAATAGAGAGACCATAATGAAATAAAGCTGTGACAATATATCAGATTTCTTGTTGCCTCCTATTGATTTCAATATATAGTGTTGGATTCTCTGTGCAGTCTGCTGCACATAATATAAGCTCCTGCGTGCCGTGCACTGTAAGTTGGTTACTGGGATCTGCTGCGCCCCTGCCCTACAGGTTATATTAATGCTATTTAATTACTGGTTAATTTAAGTTATTAGTGAAACTAATAGTGATACTTAGTAAATTACATTCCTAGCTTTGCAGTGCGTGAATTGTGGTCCTACCTGTGAAAATCCTTTAATGAAAGAGATTAGTGTTAAACTAAACACTTGGGACACATGTATACCTAAAGAAGAACAAGATAGACCAAACAAATGTTGGTTAGGCGAGATTTTTCTCCAAAGTTTGCGTCTTCCTTCTTTTAGGGCGTAGTTCAAACGGATCCATATAAGTAGTTTTTTCAATTCAAATGATACAATTAACATATGCATATTGATGTTGATTCTCTTCATTTTGACTAACTAAAACTGAGAACTACATACATAGTTATATTAACAATTATGTTGCATAACTAAACTAATAAGATCCGAACTAAATTCAATAAAACTAATACTCCATATGATAAAAACGAAAAAAGTGAGTCTAATGAATGGAGTAAGCGTCGACTCCTTTTTTTTTTTTTTTTTTTTTTTTTTTTTTTTGAATTGAACGGAACATGTACTTGCATTGTATCTTGTCTTAGAGCTAGGGTTGCAATCCTTTACATGGTAGAATACGAGGTTCTTTTGCAGCCAACTCTTCAATTAGCTTTCCAGCTTACTCTTCCTAAATATGAATGATCCAATCCCTTTGTTTTCCATGGAACGTAGTCTCTGCTTCCAACTTGCTTAAAATGACCAACTTTGTGATCGGTTTTGGTATTTGATTGCATATCAAATTGAATAAAGTACATATTTGTTTTTAACCTTAGTCCCTTCTTAAATTCAAGTTGTAACAAGAAATGCCAAATAACAAAAGGCAAATAGTTAAGTGCCTCATTAGGGTATCCAATGCCCAAATTGTGTACTTTAATGAGTAAAGGAGTGTTCATTCAATTGAAATGATCTGAATTGAATTAACTGTATTAAACTGAACTATAGTGAATTGAGCTAAATAAACTGTATTAAACGCTCTCTCGTGACTAAAGAGATAAGTACTCCTCAAAAAAATTTTACTCCAATACAAAAATATGAAAATGTTATGAATAGGGAGAGAATTAGAGACTAAGAAGAATAGAGGTAGTGAGGTGAGATTCATTTTGTATTCCCTTCAAAGCCCACTTCATATAACAGGCTTGCTAAAGTATGAGTTTCAATATGGGCCACCCATCCTTCGTTTTCAATTACATGGAGAAAACTTCGTAAAATCCAAAGTCAAATGCGGGTCTATTCCATAATATACTTAAACAAGGCCCATTGTTCAATTTAGCGGATCGCTCCCAGCAAGTATTGCTGATTGAATATCCGTATCCGTTGGTAGTAGAATGAGCATTGAGTATGTTACCAGTTAAAACAAATTACAAGAAGTTAGCAAAAATCACTAGCAACTTGCTCAAATTCCTTTTAATCAATTTGAATCATGTTATCAGTTAAATATATACGCAATAAGCTTCGTGTGTGAAACTCGTGGTTTTCTTTGTTTTTAGGTCTAAAACATGTAGCAGATTGGAGAATAATCGTCAATATTATGGATAAGAAATGAGCGTAGGAAAAAAAAAAATATTTTCAGGGAACAACAAAACGGCAAGTACTACTCTACTATATAAAATAATAACCAAACTACTTTAACTATAGAGGCAAAATAAAAGGAATCGGCAATGTAACAAAGCAAAGATATAATTTGGGATGGACATGAGTTATGCCGTCACGAGACCTAGAACAATTTATTAGCCCCACCCACCCGGCACATGGCATGAAGCAGTGAGCTGTGGGCCTTACTCGTACCATGATTTTGAAAAATCCAATGTCTATGCACAAAAATGCCATATTGTGAACCAATGCGGTGCGACTATAAAAAAAACAAAAGGTAAAATTTTTGAAAAATTTACATTAGGTATGAGATTCTGGCACAAGGTACGGGTCATGGATCGTGCGGTCGTGCCTACCTATGTTAGGCCATCCTTAGAAAAGGTACAGCACGACACAAAGTCTGCTGATTGTGCCTCCTAAAACTCGATCACGATATCAAAATATGCAAGCTGGTCTCATCCCTAGATATTAACTATACAAGTACAAAATTGTTGATGTTAAAAGATAACTAAGGATCAGAGTTATGTGGGAATAAGAAAACAAAGGATCAATGTCATTGACAAGTAGGTATGATGTTACTACTATTATGTTTGATTACTATCCACCGTACATTGTATGTTGAAAGTTGCAGCCTGGTCATTCAACATTTCAACTATTAATATGAATTTTATACCAGAATTATGACACAGTAAAGCAACCTTTGTCTAATAATGTACTCTTTTTTAAGCTTTTCAAGTGCAACTACTTCTGAAAATTAGTAATTTATTCACAAGATAAGTACTAAATTTATATCACGACCCACAAGGAAATGATATGTTCAACCCACAATTTGGCTGGAAGTCCATTTTTAGAATGTTATGACTAATTCAAGCTATCTACCCCTTTTTTTNTTTTTTTTTTTTTTTTTTATGGGTACTGGCCCAATTTCTTGAACTCCAAAAATATCTTAGGAAAAATAAATGAAATATGATTTTGATTTAAATATCAACCCAAATGAAGTTGAAACCAAAATTGAAATGAACTAAATTTTTTGTATCGACCAGTTTGATAAGTCTACATTGTATCTACCTTTAATAAGAGAATAATGTAGTACTACAATTCAGGAATTTCCTCCTTACCCCCCGCCAAAAAAAAAAAAAACCTTAAAACATCTTTAAATAATTGACCTTCTAGATCAAAAGTAGTAAAACATTCAAAAAATTAAATATACATAAATCATATCTAATAAATTCGGAGTATGAAATCAACTATTGCTACATTGGCCCGATAAGGCTATACAGATCGCATCTTGATTTTAGATTTGTGCGGTTTACAAATCTTTAAGACGGGATTACATAAGCCCCACTTTCGTCATGAAATTGTCATTGTGATGATGCAATATATTATACATACCATAAATGAAGACATTAATAAATGTGACAATCAATCCTTTGTTTGGGGTTGAAGGGTTTTAGAGGTGTGGTGGACATAAATATGAACAAGTGAAGCAGATCAACCCATGTTCAGGTCTGATGTAGTCAACCCCTACCCAACACAAACACAATAGACGCGGCCTAAAGAACACGATAAACTCAAAACTGGTACAAATACAGATAGACTTTATCAGATCATGACTTCCAATTATTAATCTCCTTATTTCGGCGATTTTTTTTTTTTTTTTTGATGGATATATATGTTTAATAAATTGCTACAGTTCTATATCCTGATCCCTCAATTCGCATATTCATTCATTGCCCAATAATAATAATCAGAAAATTTTCCATTTTTTTAAAATTATTACAAAGAGATAATACAACCAAATTATCACAAAGGCCCATTGTTTTCGCTTCCTACTCTCCTCTTGTTTCTCGTCTCTTCCTTTCTCCTACTTCTGACCTTCCCATCACAACACAAATTTCCCAAAAATTCCACTATTTTTTCACAATACCTCGTACAATTTGCAGATGGAGTCTGATGTCTCCATTGCCTAAAACCCTAATTTCTCTTCCTCTGTGTCTGAAATCCGTTGGGTTTTAGGTCAATTCATTGCATTTCCCTTTCTGGGTTTTCTGCAAAGATAATTACTTTCTTTCTGGGTTTTCTCGAGGCTGATTTTAGAAGAAAAAAAAAACCCTCTTTCCAAATTCCCCAACTTTCATCTTTGTGTGTTATTTTTTCAGAATTTTTTTTGTAAGGGTTAAAGACAGATCTGATTTGGGTGTTTTCTAAAGTGAGTGAAATTTGATATGGGTACTGGAGTTGCTAGTAGGATTTTGCTATGTAGTTTATATTTGTTGATGATGGTTACTTTGTCCTCTGCTACTGTTGCTTTGATGGGGCCTAATGTTACTCTCACTTTTGATGACATTGAATCTACCTTTGGTAAGTGTCAAATATCAACTTGTTAGCTTATTCATTAAAAAGATTCAAATTTTAATCTGATTTTGGAATTTCTCTTTGTAATTTGATTGATGATTTCAGCTGCGGCTGTGATGACCAGCGGTATATGTGGAAAACTGTACATAGCAGAGCCTATTGATGCTTGTTCTCCATTAATGAATAAGGTTGAGGTTGAGCATGGTGAGAATTGTACTTCTCCGTTTGCATTGATTATAAGAGGTGGATGTAGCTTCGAAAATAAAGTTAGGAAGGCACAGAGGGCAGGTTTCGAAGCTGTAATTGTCTATGACAGTGAAGCCGGTGGGGCCTTGGTTGCAAGTAATTCTCTTTCCTTAGCCTCTTAAGGATGATCATTTGTTGTTTTAATAATCCCCTTGTCCCTGTGGAGATGAAAGTGCTTTAATCGAAGTAGTTTACTTTGGAGCATGAACTAGGGTTCGGCGCTTTTATCCTAATTGGATAGTTGATTGGTTTGATTTTGGACTGTGATAGACATTGTTGCTCACAACTGATAGTTCTTTGAAGTTAGACATAATGACTTACGCAAAAACCATTGTAGATGACTGGTTTTGAACCTTTTGGAGTTCGAATTCTTGCTTGAAAGTTAGATTGTGGGAGATTCTGTTACAGCTGCGTTGCTGCATCTGTTTTGCCAATGTTATCAAAGTTAATGTTTAGTCGTCTTTCCTATATCGTGTGAGGTTGAAGTTGCCAACAAATTGTCTAAGATACTTGACTAGAGAATTGCTCACAATCTGTACTTGTTTTGCTAAGAATTTCTTTCTCCTACAAGTTGGAAGTCATTTGGTTCAATATCTAAAATTATCAGTTATAGTTGGTAGTCTTGCTATTAAGAAGATTAACTGAACACAGGCTAATTTACTGTTGGGATATATTTCCATATTGATTTGCTGTAACTTGTCCTTTAATTTTCTTTACAATTCGTTGTCTTGTTACATTCTGAGTATGTATAATCTGGCAATGCAGTGGCAGGGAATTCTGCTGGTATAAAGATTCCTGCCGTATTTGTTTCAAATGCGGCCGGGGAAACTCTAAAGATCTATGCTGGGCTCGATATGGAACTATGGATAATTCCGAGCTATGAAAGTTCAGCTTGGTCAATAATGGCAATTTCTTTCATTTCTTTACTTGCAATGTCCGCAGTGTTGGCAACTTGTTTCTTTGTTAGGAGGCATCGTGTCAGACGTGAGAGGCCTCAAGGCCGAGTTCGTGAATTTCATGGGATGAGTAGTCGTTTAGTTAAAGCAATGCCAAGCTTGATATTCACAGCTGTAACAGAGGACAAAAGTACATCAGCAACATGTGCCATATGCCTCGAGGACTACAGTGTCGGTGAGAAGCTCCGGATTCTGCCATGTCGTCACAGTAAGTTTATACGTTGAGAGATGCTCTTTGCAGTGTTACTGGCTTTGGTTGTGATTATTTGCCGTTATTATCATAGTAATTGTGTGGATGAGATGCTGATTCCCACTTGATTCATAAAATTCATTTATTGCCTTACATGTGGTAGACTCGTACACGTAATTTAATTGGACATGGATACTTGGGTATAGTAATATAGTCCTTAAATAATAATAGAAAACCTGGGAAATGAACTCTTGATATACCAGGATTCCATGTTGGAGACATCTGACAAGCCTGATTGGTTTGTGACTCCAAGTAAACATACTTCATAAGGCTTTATTTGGTCTGCAACTTCCACTAGGTGCTTTCGGCAAGCAGTGTAGGATGGCTGTTAGCCTAGGTTTCTGAACTTGTCTGCTTGTTAGCCTCGTAGAATTTCAGCAGAAGTTCAAAAGTAAAGAACTGCAGTAGAAGTGTCCATCAAGTTCATATGGACTTTACATGCAGTAGCTCTTTGCGTGGTCTTATTGTGCATGGCTCTCTTTTGTATAAAAGCTTCCTATTCTGTCTCCTCAACCACTCTCTTTGTATTCATGAAGATCAGTTCACCAGTTTTGTTGAATGTGATAGCCTTGAGAGTAAAGTTGAGAACATAAGCTTTAATTTGTTTCAAATTTTCAATGGATCGTATTGCCAAAATCTTCATTCTTACGGTGCTCTTTATTCATTTTCTATCTCATTTGGGTTCTCCACTGAATATCTAACTATTGGCTATTGAATTCTTGCAGAATTTCACGCATTGTGCATAGATGCTTGGCTCACTACATGGAGGACATTCTGCCCAGTATGCAAACGTGACGCCAGGACCATCACCGGTGAACCACCGGCTTCAGAGTCTACACCATTGCTTTCATCCAATCCATCCTCTGCTGCTTCTTCCCCATTATCTTCGTTCAGATCATCATTCAGGTCATCATCCGTACGTTCCTCAGCGATACAAATAGCTTCACCAAGTTCACGATCTCATGCTACTTCTCGTGACCATTCTGTTTCAAGTAGCCCTCAAATCCCCCGACCTCTACGGTCATACCATCATCATCAAAATTCGCCTTCAATGAGTGCAAGTCGAAGTTCCTTCGATCTTAGGAATATGTCTTCCCAAAGATCATATGCTTCTCAGTTTATTTCTCCATATTCTGGTTACCCGTCTCCATCCCCTCTTAATAATAGATACATGTCTCCCTATATTCCGAGCCCTAGTAATGCTTCATCAAGTTATCTGGGTTCTTCTATTAGACACCCAAGTTCACTGCATTATAGCGAGTCTGCAGCTAGTTTTTCTCCTTATACTTCTGCGCAATCCCTTCCTGACTGCTGATTCAAGAACTGTATATGAAGGTACTGTGGTGTGAATTCTGCCTATGGTGGTCACAGTATTGTGCAGACCCTTCTGACATCTAACTTACACCTCTTGATCTTTGTGAAAGTGCACCTCCCAGCTTCTCTGTATATTGTAGCTTAAAGATAGTGTCGAACTTAAACCTTTTGTTTTCCGACCCCTGCTATTCTGGGTAGGTTTTCTAATTTTATTTCTCTGCCATGGAGGATCCAATTCTCGGATATACTATTTCTGAACGAAAATATATNAAACAAAAAAAAAAAAGAATAAGGAAAAGAAATATTCCTGCTTTGCTTTCATTTTCATTGATTTTTGTCATTATTCTTATTATACAGGTGGTATACACTCTAGCAAACAGTTTGGTAGTAGCTTAGGCCTTATCCCTGTTGATTGTATATTTGTATTCTTCTTCTAACTATGACATGTATATGTAGATATTTTCGATATATATCTATGTATTTAGAAAATTTATTTAGTTATAAACAGAAGAGTTTCCTTTGTTGTTTTTTGAAGAAATAAAATAGTGATGCTTTGGTGTTCATTATTCAAAGTTTGGCTGGGAGTTCTGGTTTCTGATATTGAGTTGGTAACTGCAAGTTGGAATTGTTTTGTTTCAAGTTCAATATGTGCAAAATCAAATGATTGGGCTCTTGGATATTCCATAGATTAGTTATTTGCGTGTTGATGTGTCTAAATCATAAACCAGCCTTGTTTTGGAGGTACTTTGCACCATCTTCACTGTAATCAACGAAATTTGGGCATTATTACTATCCATAATCCATACAAATCTGAACTGTGATAAGTAAACAGATTGATAAGCATCTCTTTACAAACATAACCACATGGTTAGCTGCTCCAAATGCAACCATAATTGAGGCTGTAAATTTGGTTCCATCAGATACTAAAGCCAAACCTCAAGGTATGTTTGCAACATTAAACAAAACAGGCACAAACTAAAAACAAAACCTTGGTAATGCTTTTCCTACAAGTGATCCTGCTTCAACTCAGCTCAGTGTGATGAGAGAGACGTGTTTTACATTCAACCTAGTCCTCCTTGTCAACTGGTCTATGTACTTGGCTACTGTCAGGTCTTGAGGGCGGTCCTCTTGCATCATCTTCATCGAATTTACCACCAAGGGTTTGGATCAGCATAAAGACGGCCACCAAGAAAATAATAATGAGGATCATTCTAAAGCCAATCAAAGAATTAAGGAACTGCATGAATGACGGGCCACTAATCTTCTTTGACACTGTTCTTCCTTCTTTATATCCTTCCAAGAAGTGTGTTATGTCTGATCCTGGATCTTCTTCACCTATACTCTCAGAATCAATAACCTGGCCACAAAGAAATGCACTGGATTAGTATTTGTGTTCTATATTATCATCACAATCAACACTTCATGTCTAGATTAGCCAAATGATTGCAATTGAACTTTTTGAGTAAAATCGAAGATGAGAAAGATATGATAATGTCTTACAGTGAAGTACTCTTCATTCCCATCCCAAACAACCATTTTTGGGAGTTGTGTTTTCTTACTGATCTCAAATGTTTCAACAAATTCTTCAAATTGCTGGAAACCAGCATAAGCAAATAGATAGTCACGATTTGCAGAGGCAGCTGCCTTCAATAATTTGATCAGTCGCTTTGACTTCTCATCATTCTCATCCTCCACAATTGTAAGGACGATTTTCCTCTCTTCATCTCTCAATAACTTCAGTGTGTCCGAGTTTAAAGGCAAACATGAGGGGAAAAAATTTTGTTTGATGAACTCCTCCAGAAATTGATCTGCAAAAGATAAGGTCAAGTTGGCAGTCTTGTCACTCGTATGTGTCCACAGCATAAAAAGTCATCATCATTAAAACCAACTTACAGTCACAGACATCAAATACGAAATGAAATAAAAGAGAACAAAAGAGCAGGACCTAAGATGCTGAAAGCTTGTGCATTTACCAAACTATCACCATATGCATTGTTTTTGAAATGACTTTAAGAACTTGCTAATCTGAACAATAACTTACCATCAAATGGACCATAGAATATGTTCTGTTCATCATAGGTAGGATGCAGGGAAACCAGAGCTGGAACTTTGTCAAAATCATATGATTCCATAACACTATCTGAGAAATCCTTTGCTACTGAAAACCATGCTTTCTTCTTGTATTTGTTTGCAAAATTGGATAAGACAGACTCATTCATGCCAAAGCCAATGTAGATAGGAAAATAGGTTCCAGCTGCTTGAACGAAGTCACTAATAGCAGCATCTGAATCAAGAATGGCTACATCAGGAGCTGCAAATTTCTTCAAAAATCGGACAAGTAAGTCGGCTTTCCTTGGTCCATAATATTCCATTGGAACACCATGTGAAAAGAGCTTAAGAGTCGGAAAGCCACTGCATGACAATACATCCCACAGTAATCAGTATTATGTTCATTGACTAAGCAGTTAAAATAAAAAAAAATTATGGAAAATTTATGGAGATATACTAAGTACTCCATATATTACAACTTGATTAGCATTTTTATTGAACACTTCAAAGTTTAACTTTAGCCTTTAAGCATATGGTCCAACAGAGAAACAATGTCATACTCAATCTCATATTTATCACCAATACGTCTGTACTTGTCAGCATTAAGTTTTGCAATCACTATCGGCTCCTTCAATCCAGCAAGGACAGGAGCGGCTGCATCCAACTGCAAATGAAATTCAGAAGCTTTAATTTCTCTTGTTTTTTGTCCGATCTCTATAATAACAATGCAACACAATATGCGAAAAGCTTCCTCACCAGATCTTTTGACTCGGTACCATCACTTAATGAATTGAGTGTTTTTTTTCCTCTCTCCTTTTTAGTAGTGAGGGGTGGGATGGAGGGAAAAAGGCTCACTTAACAAAAGAATCATTCTGCTAGCTTGGTAACATACATAAGTTTGCACAAACCCAAAACTTTTTTACAAACACATCTCGGCACCCAAGAAAGAGCTGTAATTGTGCCCAATATGACGCTTGGGAGTTAATCATATAATTCGTGGTTACAATAATTGAATTCTACTACAATCATAACCGGCTTTTGAATCATGCAAATAGTTGCACTCAGCTAATGAAGCACAAGCACATTTTACAACGTTACCATTAGATTTCTAGTCAAAATGAATGGAAGCCTACTGAGCTTTATCAATAAAAATAGTTTAGAATGACCAGGGGAGATTGATAGCATTTTAAACCCAATAACAGCATAGACTATCAGGGCCTAACTCGGGGAAGAAACAGTAATCGAGCAACTCATTGGTCTCAGTCACACAAGAAGTCGAAGTTCAGCTACTACTTAGAAAAGTTCGATCGAATCCCATAATTTTACCACCCTTGCATTTCCTTTGATTAGCTCTTGCTTCCCTTAATCCTCCTTGAGCAGGGGAACATAGCTATTCACCTCTTTTCTTACAGAAAAACATATAAACAATGTCGTTTTCTGCCATAAATTGATACTCCCATGACCTATTCCATCCAATTCCTACTTTTCTGTATTCACCATTTATGCCTTTCCCAGATTTAAGCTGGTTTCTATCCAGCACAAAGGTAGCAAATACTAAAAAGCCCTAAATCAAAATTCAAAACCGCACTAGATTTTATACAATCGCAGGACCAAATAAGGAACCCTAAAAAAACGATCTTTATGGCAAATCCAGCAGAGCATGTAGTTATCAATCAAAATTCAAAGAAATCAACGATCTAAACAACAGGAAAAGCAATTGGAGATCGAAGAGAGAGGGAGAGAAGGAAACCTCGGGATTGAGGTTCTTGCAGTGACCGCACCAAGGGGCGTAAAAATCGACGAAGATGTAATCGAAGGTAGAAATGGCAGATTCGAAGTTGGAATCATCCAATTCAATGACCTTCCCATCAACAGTGAACTGGGAATTGCCATTGGCATCGGCGGCGAAGATGGAGGTGGAGAGGAGAGAGAAACAAAGGAGGAAGAGAAAACCAAAACATGGTAATTCTGATCGCTTTCGCATGGCTTCCGGTTTAGTTTGTGAATTTGTGTTGTAAAGGCAAAGGACTTTTAGTGAAGCAAGCAAAAGTGTTGATCGTTTGTGTTGAAGGAATGTGACTGTGTTGTGACTGTTTGGGCCGGAATCTGGGATGTGTTGGTTACTGGATAGAGCCACTTGCAACATGACA
Source organism: Mesembryanthemum crystallinum (assembly GCA_030267885.1). Classification (NCBI taxonomy): domain Eukaryota; kingdom Viridiplantae; phylum Streptophyta; class Magnoliopsida; order Caryophyllales; family Aizoaceae; genus Mesembryanthemum; species Mesembryanthemum crystallinum. Next base: position 12,963 of record BSSO01004062.1, read on the forward strand.
ACTGAAAACTCATTCCCGGGTTCATGAACGAGAGGATTTTTTATTTTATTTTTTTTTTATTTTTTTTGCATGAAAAGATAAGGGGAAAAAATTAGAAAATTTGTCACAAACCACCTTATAAAATAAATATGAGTTTTTTATGCAACCACATTATATAATTTTTTTTAAGCGAAACCACCTTATAAAATAATTCCGATCAATTCCAACCACCTTAACCTCTTTTCCAACCAAAAAAAAACAAAGTGAATTGACCAAACTACCCTCATATGACTTGCATGTGGTTCATTTAATCTACAAAAGTGGCAAAATATGACTTGCAATTCGGTCAATTCACTTTATTTTTTCGCCGGAAAAGAGGTTAAGGTGGCTGGATTTAATCGGAAATAAATATAAGGTGGTTTTGTTAAAAAAAAAATATATATATCTATAAGGTGGTTGCATAAAAAAAATTCATATTTTAAAAGGCGGTTTCTGACAAAAAAATTTCTAAATAATATCAACAATGATACATGTCTTCTAGAAGAAATCTAATTTTGTATGAGTTACTGTATATTACCTAACTTGCATAGAAAAAACTTAGGGCCTATTCTTTTCAACTGAAACTGACTGAATTAAAACTGAATTGAACTTATTAGAATTGAACTGAACTTATTAGAACTAAATGAATAGTAATATGTGAGATAAAAAGTAAGTTGCAGGAACTGAACTGAACTGAGCTGAACTAAACTTATTTGAACTAAAACTTATCTAGATAAGTCGAAAAGAACAAGCCCTCAATAGAGTACATTTTAAAAGTGTCTATAAAATTATATACTAGTAATACATGTAAGATGATTATAAATACACAATGTATATGTTTGACAATACTAGCTAATAAGCTATCTAATAAGGTGGTTTAGGGTCAAAAGAATAGTTCAAAGTTGTAGTAACAAACAATTTGAAAAATCTATAGAAGTAGTTAAGATAGTTTCTCAAAAATAGTTGAAAATGTTCATATTGAGAGTTAAACGGTGAAAATAATTAGATAGACTGTTTGGTTGTTAAGAGAAGAAAATGCTGAATTTTTTCTTGGTATATGGCTAAGTAGTAAAGTAGTTCTTGAAATAGGCTGATATAGGAAATATTTCTTGAAATAGGCTGATATAGGAAATATTTCTATAGGTGGTGTCCACGTAGGATCAGACTCCACCAACCACATGTTCCCCCCGCGTAATTGGACATGAATTGCCCTCCCATATGACGAGTCATGCCTTCACCCAAACTCAAATGGGAGGGCGACTTTTGTCCACAAAATTTTTCCTTCTCCGATTCATTTACCTGTGAAGGTGGGCGATTTATGTCTGAATATGTGGAAAAAATTACGTGACTCACGGTGTCATACATGCGGACACATCTCTTGAAATATTTTCTATCCCAACCTAATTCTAGAATTACTTTGTAATTTAATCCTATACCAAGAATATAACGGATAGCTGATTTTTGCCAAACATATCTTATATTTTCACAATTCTAAGTGTCTATTCTTTACATCTTGTTTTTGATGGAACCCAGCATTCTCCACCATTTTCCAGCATTCTCCAACAAACTCCAGCAATCAGCAAAAAGTTCCAACATTCTCCAGCAAATTCCAACAAAAAAAATAAACATAAAATATATATCCAAATAATTTTTGTAATTATTAGAATAATACACACACAAACAATTATTATTATCCCATCCTTTATTTTATTTTTTTGAATGAATACAAACAACCAAAGTGGACACAATCTTATGAAATTTAATTTGCTTGTTTTATTGACAAGGAAAAAATATGTACAAACTAATGCATAATATTACAACTGCAAATGTATTTGATCATTGTACATAATCAAAACACTATCTTTTTTTTTTTTTTAATCAAAATACTAGTGTACATAAACAAAATATTTTTAGCCGTAATTTATTTTTGAATTGTACTCCCTCCGTCCCCAACTTTCCTTGACAAACCACTATTCATGAGGGATTTAAGGATTGTAAATTTTACCTCTTTTGCCCTTATTGAGATATATTAAAATAATATGTAGTGGGTGTGAGAGAGGAAAAAAATTTGAAGAGAGAAAGAGAGTAATTGGAGAGAGAAAGTATAATTTTAAATTGGATTGAAGAGATAGTTGAAGGGTGAATAAGAAAGGATATGAGAAAAATATTGGTTTGTTAAGGTAAGTGAGGGACGGAGGGAGTATATAATAATAATAATAAT
>BSSO01004063.1:0-15199 GCA_030267885.1 Mesembryanthemum crystallinum
CTACTCTCATATAGGGCCGGCACTGGGGGTAGGCCGGGGGGTCGACCGCCCAGGGCCCAAGCCGGAAAGGGGCCCAAAAAATGAAAAATTAATAAGTTTTATCGTTCGTAGAAAGAATAAATGTATTATTTTGTAATTATTTTTGAGAATTTGTAATTGGTTGAGTTGGTAAGAGAGAAAATCACTAACCATTGGGTCTATGGTTCAAGTCCTAGTTGGAGTATATTTTTTTACGAAAAGAGAAATTTTTGATTTTTTTTTTAGGTTTTTTGGACTTGAGTAAATTTATAAAAATTATTGGTGATTAATAAAATTTCATATATAAAAAAAATATTTTTAGGGGCTCTTATGTTTAATTCGCCCTAGGGCCCACGAAAGGTCATGAACGACCCTGCCCTCATATGACTTGCATGTGGTTCATTTAATATACAGAAATGGCAAAATATAAGGGTAATTCGGTCAATTCACTCTATTTTTTCGCCGGAAAATAAGTTAAGGTAGTTGGATTTAATCGGAAATATTTTATAAGGTGGTTTTGTTAAAAAAAATTATATAAGGTGGTTGCATAAAAAAGTCACATTTTAAAAGTGGTTTTTGACAAATTTTTCTTTTCTTTATTCGATTTTTTAGATGTCTCGCCTACATGACGCATTTTACGCGGTAAAAAAATGCTTCTTTTGTATATATATTATAACATATTACATTATAGTAATTATATTATAGATTAATTAAACAGTAAACATTAACAAAGAGGCCCTATATTTATTTTTGCCATAGGGCCCATATATGATAGGACCAGCCCTGCCTAATTTAAAATTAATAAAAATATAAGTTCATGAAAATACCTAACATAATCCAACATTGAACAAAAAAAATAAAAATTCAAGAACTTTTTAAAGAAGTTCAATAACACTGTAAACAACTAATTTCAATTACTAACAACCATCACACCTGATAGCAATCAACACAAACCTTGAAAGTTCCTCCACCACAATCAATTTTGCAACCAATACTAACAACCTTGAAGTTCAACTAAACTAATACACCTAACATAAACTAACAATTGAATTCAATTCAGTTCAAATTATGATACAGTTGAGAAATCAAGGAATTGGATGTGAAGAAATGGAGAAGATAATGAAGCAATATACCTGTTGTTGACCCTAAATCGGAAGATCGTTGGTCGACAATTCAGATATGAGAGACGAAATTTGCTCCCCTAACAGCAACTCCATCCATAATCGTTGGCGATTTTCAACACGATTTCCACCACAATGGAAAAATCTGGAGAGAGAATGAGAATGAGAATGAGAATGAAGGAGAGAGAACGCCAAAGCAGACGTTGGCCCGGTGGTGGTGGTGGTGGTTATGGAGGAAGATGAAAGAAGAGCGAGAATTTGGTGGTACGAGTAACAGAGGTAGTGTCAAGGGTTTGCTAATTAAAGATCATTTTTTGCCGAACGACGTTTATTTTGGAATGATCTTAATGTTGATGTTGAAGGCGCCATTGGCACCAGGCATCAGCCCTCCTCGAAATATTACGCTACCTTTTAATTTTCGGAAATTTTTCGAGGGATTACTGAACTTTGATGTAATGCCTGTGGTATTCATTCTTTTTGATGTGTGCTTGTGATACCGAATTTTTTCTCAAAGTGGTGCTACAAGATAAAATAATTCAAAATTTGAGTTGGTCTAAAAACTATATCCTGAAATAGTGTGCACGTAGACTCAGATGTCAAACAACTAAAGGAGTATAAAAAAAAAAAAAAAATTGACATGAATAATCCCAAGTTTGGGGTTTAAAATAATATTAATCCCACATTTGCATAAATTTTGAAATAATCCTAAATTTCAACATATGTCACCACAATGGTCCCACGATTGACGATGTTAACATTGGTTAACATTTTCGATGACATGGTTGTAGTAACTACTTAAAAATAACCCTAAATCAATAACTCTCATCTTCAAAATCGAAGCTAAAATGTAAACGGATGTTAACATCATCTACTCTGGAACCATTGGGGTGAAACAAGTTGAAACTTGGGATTATTCTAAGATTTATGCAAAGGTGGGATTATTATCATTTTATGCCCTAAACTAAGGATTGTTCATGTCAAATTTTCCAAAAATAAAATAAAAAAATATGGTGCTCATTTTGTGTTACTGATCACTTCACAAGATGAGACAAGCTCTTTATAGGCAATTCACTGGGAATATACATGACAAAAAGATTATAGTGTCCAATATCTCTAATAATACAACTTAGCCCTTGAGGTAAGAGCTTTAATAACTCAATCCTTCAATATTACTACATAAGCATATTACATATTTATTCATGAATATAGTCCCAAATAAGCTTCATAATGTCATGAAATATATTTATTTGTTTCTTTTCTTCTAATATATATAATGTACCAAAAAAATCTTAATAATCACTATTTAGTGGTGACTATTGTAAAAAAATTTGCATCTTCAATTAAGATATATTATATATTTTTGGAATAATTTTGAGTGATTTAAATTTATACGGGAAAGTACAAAATGAATTCTGAGAGTCGTCCTTCTCAAGGGGCTTAACTTCAATCGTTTAAAATAAAATCCACAAAAACAAAAGTGGAAGAAAAAGAAAAGAAAACTATATAAAATTATTTCCCCCTCTCTTTCCTTTTGTTATGGATCTTCAAATCCCTCCAGAAAGACACAACCTCTTCCCTCTTCCCATACCCACAACCATCAAAAGACATGGCTATGCTTTTTCATTCCTCCTTGTCATCGTCACCACCATTGTCTTCTCCAATATCATTCTAAACCCTTCTTCTGATCCGCAATCGTTTCTCGGGTTCAAATTCTACTCTCCTTCCCAACATGAAGAAGATCATGAAACAACAACAACAACAACAACAACACCGTCTTCATCATGTGACTATTCCAATGGAGAATGGGTATGGGATGAGAAGTATTCTAGTGGTTATAACGAGAGTTGTCAGCTTCTTGATCCTGGTTTCCAGTGCCATGAAAATGGACGTGTAAATATGAGCTTCCGCCATTGGAGATGGCAACCCTATGGTTGTAATCTTCCAAGGTAACTACATTTATTGTTCTTGTTGATTTTCTTATTGAGAAGTAAGAAGGAATGAAATTAATTAGGAGTGTTTTTTCTCGAGAGTAACTCCCAACGATTCTTTGAACCTATACAAAATCGGTACATAATTAGTAATCCTTTACAATATCATATGATTGAAGTTATACCTATTGACTTGTAATATAATGTCAGGGTTTGAGTTTCGTGGGGAGTACATGCAAGTTTTAATTTGTTGAATAAAGATACTACCTAAATTTATAATCATGGGGAGTTCCTCCGCGACAGCTCAAGGCATATTAGAGTATTCTACAATGCTCATTTTCTCTTGGAATTAAAAAGTTTAATGAATAAATTAAACCAACAACAACAATCTAAGAATGATTTTAACGAGGACAAAGATTGGGAAACACTGAATGTACCCAAAATTTACCTTTAACTTGTAGAGATGTTGTTTTCCATAAACCCACAAGAAACTTTAGTGTAATGTATATACAGCTAGATATTCAATGAGCTACAATAATAATGGTGTAATGAGGCGTAATCTACTTGACATTTGCCAGATTTAATGCAAGTGATTTCCTAGAGAGGAGCAAGAATGGGAGGATAGTGTTCGCCGGAGATTCAATAGGAAGAAACCAGTGGGAATCTCTACTATGCATGCTATCACAAGGTGTTTCGAACCAATCGTCAATCTTCGAAGCAAATGGTGTTCCCATCACTAGACACAAAGGCTATTTCTCCATCAAGTTTCAAGAGTTCAACCTTTCTATTGAGTACTATCGGGTTCCCTTCCTGGTACGTGTAGTTCGCCCACCACCAAAATCCCCAGGACAAGTTCGAGGCGCCATTAGTGTTGACAAGCTCCATTGGTACTCGGAGAAGTGGGTAGGGGCGGATGTCTTCGTCTTCAATGGTGGCCATTGGTGGAACGAGGATAAAACTACTGGAGCGTAGGCACTTCTTTTGCCCTTTTGTGCTCACTATTCGTCATTCCTTGAGTTCTATTTATGCTTGTTCTTATCAAACTAGTCTAAACATTGTCAATAGATATATCAAACAAAGAATTACCAATTTAGAATTGATAAAAGTTGACCCCAGTTGAAAACACCAACCCGATATGTATAGAGATCGAAACTGAAGAACATGATACATATATTATTACCAAAAAAGTTGACCCAGTCTAGAAACTTACCTATATTGAACCCAACCCGACTGACCCATTTGCCAATCTAATTACTGTACTGGATTTCAGGGGCATCTATTTTCAAGAAGGAAAGTCTGTAAATGTCTCAATGCGCTACATGGAAGCCTTTCGAAGAACCATAAGGACATGGAAATCATGGGCAGAACAGAAGTTGGATCGAAGGCGAAGCCACATCTTTTTCCGAAGCTATGCTCCTGTTCATTACAGGTTGATGAACACTTCAATGATCACTTTGTTATTAACATTGACATAAAATTGAGGATTCATATACAATTTACAAGATTTGACATTTGCAGGAACGGAACATGGTCTACAGGAGGTACTTGTAGAGACAATATGGCACCTGAGACGAACAAAACCAAGTTGCAGGGAGAACCAGTGTTGAACCAATATATTTCAAATGTTGTCAGAGAAATGGAAGCTGCGAAAATGAAAGTCGACTTTTTGAACATCACGTATCTGTCGGAGATGAGAACTGATGGTCACCCTTCGATTCATCGTGAGTCAGGTTCTCCCCAACCTCTTGTAGAAGACTGTAGCCATTGGTGTCTACCCGGAGTTCCAGACACGTGGAACGAACTTCTTTACTCTCGTTTATTGGCAGAAGATTTCCGAACAAGTGAAGCGGCAACTGTTAGACTGCAATGACTTCAATCAACAACATATATTTCTAAAGTTGGAACAATTTCTTGACCAAGTTCAACTCAGGCTAGTTCCTCTGCGTTCTGGTCAAGCTTGGCATCGTTGGTTTCTGTCTTCTTCATTTGCTCCAGCTGCCTTAGCAGAGTCAGTCTTTCCAAACCATAGGTTGATGGTATCTGCATAAATATGTGGTTTAGGGGACTGGAGAAACAAGGGTCGGTGACCTAGCGAATTCTACTTTGTATGACAAGGATATACATATACATACCATTCCTGGAAAATATCTCTGAATGGCAGCCAACATTGCTGCATGTCCAACTGCAGTCACCTGTCACATTAAAAGTCGATGGAATGAAACTCCCTAGGGTTATATCTCAATGAAACTCCATAGGACTATGTTCTAGTAATTTTTTTTGACCAAATAATTAGTGTGATAGAGACTTGAAAGTATCTATCTCTGGAGTAATCAACAGCTTATTTTTCTCAAGTGATAATAAATTTAAGTAAAATTTGAAATCAGAAAAAGTCGAAAAAAGGAGCCCAAAAGTTTTAAATCGGCAAAATGCCCAACTTCATTCATAACTCAAAATATCAGTGACTCCAGGTTTTCAAATCACAATAAACATGTTCAGGAAAGTGATAAAGAGATAAATCTGATTTAGATAAATTGACAAAACTTCTGGTCTCAAACAAAATCAGGCTAAATTACTTACAGGAAGGAGCATCAGAAATCCAATAGGAACCACAGAAGCCAAGTCTGTCAGGGTTCTCCGAAGATATTTCTTTTCCTTTTCAGTTAACTCATCTCCTATTATTGCTCTTCTAAGGAGCCCAGTGCCAGCAGCAACATCAATAGCTAAAAGTTGAGTGCCTTGCCAAACATCCTGCAAAGCAATACTATTTAATTCCAATCACAAAATAATATCTGTTACATCAAACAATCACAATAGGAAGCTAACTGTATTCACTAAACCTAGAAACAAACAATTCAATACACAAAGGGAACAGAGGAAGTCTTTGGACAAAAAGTAGATCTATGAAAATGACTGTCAAACATGAAATGAATACTGAAACGGAGCAAGTCTTTGGGGAACCAATCTCTGTCCAGTTCGATCACTGCAAAGGGAACTCACCTATCCTAGTCACAAAAATCACACTAAAACTCTCAATATGAATTCTAACCATGATAAAAGGTAGGTGTGCATACCGTGCTTGTCTCTTTCAGCTTCTCAAGTGATTTTTCAATTAAGTTTTCATTCTTTTGCACTGGAACCAGTTCAGTGCCTCTAACTGCATCGGGGTACTCCATATCCTGAGTTGAAACAATTGAAAGAGATTTAACAGTATTTTTCTTGCACTTCTCGCGAAGAAGTTTCAGTGAACTAATTCACCAAAAGCTTTACACAGAAATCTAAATTAATTAGTACATGGATATTTTACCAGTCCAGCATACACATGTAATTCTTCCACATTGATAAGCATGACGAAGTTACGAAGTTAAGGAATCCATTCAAGCAATTGCAATGCAAACTAGAATATAACTCATGCCTTCAAAAAAGATGTTGAAGGATATAAACACTTGATCAAGAATTATCATCCCTTACCTCTTCATTTTCAGACTGTGTGGTGCTTCTTTGAACTCGTTCTTCAAGCTCCATGAGCTCATTCCTCAAGAGTTCAAAACGCTGAATTTCATTTGAATCCGACTTTCCAGAATATGCACTTGACACGCCAGACAAATCATAGGATCCATCAGTCTGCATTTCCAAAAAGCAAGACAAAATTGCATTTTCAAAGATCAAGATTATAACATAACTTATAGGGGACATTGAGAAACTTATACAGGCAACAAGAATGTATGAAGACACAAACTCCCCGTCTCTTCTTGTCCACCGGAAAAGAAAAAGGAAAAAATTTAGACAGTCAAACGCAGGAAGATTTTTTTTGTTTTTGTTTTGTATTTTAATCTCTAACAGACAACATCCACAAATATGTTTCAATGATAATGAATTGATCTCCCAGCATTTTACGTTCTTATTCCTCAGATAATTTGTAAAGGTATGTCGAAATGATCTCATCTTCCAGCCTTTCTATTAATCTTTGATACTGTGTAGCAATAAGGCTGGAAGGAACTACACTAGATGGTGTTTATCTAAATACCAAAGGCAAATTCATTTCGAGAAAAGCATATACGAAATCTGACAACTTAGGGGCAAAATAAATCTCCTCACCCACCTGTCCAATCAAAAGGCAGAAAACATCAGAGAAGACATTGCACAATAGGTTTTTATTGCTCTGCCTAAGCCTGCATACTCTACTTGGAGATGCTTCAGCAAATTTGCTGAAGAAATTCACTTCTGCCCATCATCAGACAGTCTAACCTTAATAATATTATGTGGGCGCTTCTTCTTGGTAGACCGGTGATGGTTTCCTTAGTCCGGTAGCAGGACTGCCGGAGTTGTACTGAGTGTGGTCGAACTTGACCTGAAGGGCTTGATGATTGACAACTAGGTTTTCCACAGTTCAAAGAGGTGGTGCGTGAGGCGCCTGAAGGTTTACTTAGGAAAACTTCATTCTCCCTTTGTTCTGTACACAATGGCAAATGCTCAAATTTCTGTGGAAGCTGAAAGTTGGGCTGACTTTGGGAAAATTGTGATCAGCAGGGCCAATAATCTTGAAAAAGAACTGGGAGGTCTCATCTTATTGGTGCTGATAATGATAAGGACAAAAAAAAGATTATACCACTCCCAGCAGAACTTGTGACTAGGCAAGGCTGCAAGTGGCTGGAGGGTGCGTGCATTGTGCAGGAATAGGGAGAACAGTTTTCATCAGTTAGGTTAGTGGGTCACAGCAACATCAGAATGTGATGTGGCCTGGGAACAGATCCAATAGCTTAGACATTCCCAGTTTGAGCAAAGATGGTAAGTGTAAGGTCTTGCCCCGAGGAATTGTTTGAATATGGCTTTTCTGATAGCGGCGTTCAACTTGCGAATGCTACCTTGGGGGATGATATTTCCCACTTGCAGATGATCTTGATGTAGGAGGACATGGTCTGCTTATAGATGATCTTAGGAGAGCCAACGCAAGGACTGGGTATCACATATATCTAAAACTCCCACTGTGGATATGCATGACACCATTTTTTCCAACTCCAAGGAGGATGAGGCACGTTGTTCTTTGAATCTTGAGTGGGTTCAAGGTAAGATTGCTGAAGTTGGTACTAGGATGGATAACAGGCAGGAGGGGGCTAGGTTGGGGGAGTTTTGAATAGAGGTTGGGGCCAACTGACATATTGTGCCAATACAGCAACCAGAGGCTTCGCAACAGGCTGGAAGTGACAATTACGGGGATGGAATTGTACCGACTCTATCATTGCACAATCGTGGAGTATCTCCGGGTAGCAAAGAGATGGGTGCGAAGGTCATGCACTTACTGCGGCAATGGGAATGAGAGTCGTTGATCTCATGAGAAAGAAAATTACTTTTTCTTCAAAGAAAAATTGTATATATAAAAGGAATTACAAGTTAAAACTTTAGAGGAAAAGGTGTCCCTGAAAAAAGACATCCATAAGGGACGTCGCCTCAAAAAACCCAGCCGCCTTGGCTCATAAAGATGCCAAATACACCACATGGTCCACACAAAGTAGGTTTGACATCCCCATTAAAAACCCTACATAGGATTGTTAAAAAAAAGCGCACTGCCATGAACATTTTATGCCTCTTTCCTCTCCTCATCCCTACATAACGAACTTGCAAGTGCTGAAGAACGCTCTCCTCCCACACTAAGTAGTCTGTTCCGCAAAAGTACGTTCCAAATCACAATGCAAAACACAAGTACAGACCAGTCTCACTAGCCTGGTGCTACATCACACACATCCAGTGACAAAGTTCACTCGGGTCTCAGCTGTTGCAACATATCTTGAGTGTTCAATCTGCCCAACACCAAAAGTGCAAGCAAAAGCACGCACCTTCAGAGGAGCTTTGGACTTCCAAATGATTTTACCAAGTGAGACGTGAGGATACCGAGATGGAAAGCCAAGACAATGGAGGAAGGACTTACTAAAAAAGATCCCTAAAGAATCCCCAATCCAAATCTGTAATTCATCATTAAAGAGTGGGCGAATTGTGTCTAAAACACCAAGAAGGGAAGTGAGTTCCTGCACTTCCTTAACGAGGGGGTCTGCGTGAATGAGAGTCACAAGAATCATAGGTGCAGATCCCTAAAGAATCCCCAACCCAAATCTGTAAATCATCATTAAAGAGTGGGCGAATTGTGTCTAAAACACCAAGAAGGGATGTAAGTTCCTGCACTTCCTTATCACGAGGGGGTCTCCATGAATGAGAGTCATAAGAATCATAGGTGCAGATCCCTAAAGAATCCCCAACCCAAATCTGTAAATCATCATTAAAGAGTGGGCGAATTGTGTCTAGAACACCAAGAAGGGAAGTGAGTTCCTGCACTTCCTTATCACGAGGGGCTCTCCGTGAATGAGAGTCACAAGAATCATAGGCGCCTGAATGGAAAGCAGCAACCGGCGCATCATGGATTGTGGACAATTGATACACCCAAGGGTACATGGAAGAGACGAAGTTATCTCCCCCACACATCCTCCCAGTTTCAAGCCCAACTACTGATGACCACTTTGTACCTTACCACAGGGAAGAAAAAAATTGATACCTGAGATATGAACTTCCATGAGCAAGTATGAGAAAAGATAGAGCCGAGTTGGTTGTCCCATCCATTATGGAATAGGAAATTACTAAGGTTCTCAAACTCATCATAGCAAGGAAAATAGAAAACTCGAGCAAGGAAAATAGAACCTTAGTCATAATAAATAGGCATTGACATGTATAGGCTTATTCTCTCAAGTTCCTTTCATTGAGGACACCTTTTACTGTTTTCTTATATTCTTTCTGTCTTAAAAATCTTTCGCCTATCTAGAGAAAGGGGCGAAGAAGGAAAAAAAAAGGATTCAGCATGTGCTGTTCCCAATAATTACTCACTTTAAGCCATTCCCATGGCCACGGGAATGGAAAATCTAACAATTTACAAACTATCATGTCACCTATCTGATGCATACATCAGTTAAATAGGGAAGAGAAGTTTGGTCTTATATATAAGACTTGACCAACATATAGCTGTAGCAATAAGAAACCCTCTCTCTCAGCATTGATCTTGAACCTTTCACAGAGATCAAATTAGTTGGAAACCAAAAAAGAAATAATTTATATCTGCTAAGAGCATATGAGAACATGATGCATACAGTTAAATCAGCGACCTCAGAAGATCCACGGGTAGGTTTCTTCACTGGAGGGCGGACTAGGAAGGCCCACAGACCACCAGGATTACTGAAAGCTCCAAAAAAGAATGTAATTTGCAAGTTTAGTCTCATATCATTGAATTTAGCTCGGGTTTCTGACAATGACAACTCAAGAAAACAAGAATATTGGCCTCTGGAAGCTTTTGCTCATCTGCTAAAACTGCATACCTGTCATTCTTGCCTTGGACAACAGCACCACGGCTTTTGTCTTTGCCTTTTATAAGTTTCCTTCGCTCATTAGAGGAAAGAGATCCACCATCGCCATTTTCCTAGTTGATCAGTACGCCATTTATTGAATGCAAGAGTTTACAGCTTTAAGAACTGAAAGAATCTAGCAAGCCTAGTACGGGAAAACAGATGGATACAATAGATAGTTGAAATATCTTAGCTTAGTAGAATATGCAGCACTTATGAAATCCTACATGCTAGATAACTATAACTGTAAAAGTTATGATTACAGGGTCCTTTAATTTCTTTGGTCAAATTTATTGCTTCAAAGACCCTTATTTTCCAGTGAACATAAGCCAAATTACTGCAGAATAATAAATATGATCTGATGGAAGTTCAGAGTTCTGATAATCACTGGTAGAATAGTAGGGGGCAGTGGCCATGCTGGTGTCTGACTTCATTTTGTTTCTTATCCTTTTTTCCAGATAAGAAATTTTTTATCGAGTATAAAGAAGAATAAGTCATAGTCTAGGAGGACAAGGAGTCCTCAAAGGGCATCTAAATACAAATCACCCACTAGTTACATGTGAATATAGACACCCGCTTGAAATCCAGAGCCTCCTTTACCCACAAAGAAGTGAAAATACACTACATGGCCTCAAACAAAATTAATTGGACGGAAAATCGAAGAGAATTTCATGAGTTCTGAATTCTGATCCAGTCAAACAACGCCAAAGAAGCACACTGCCACAACAAATTACTTTGCAGATGAGGGAAACTTGTATTAATAATAAGTAATAAAGACTTGCAAGAGTGAAGATTAGATATCCTATAATAGAATCAAACAGGAAAGCCATCCAGATGGTACCCCAGGAAAACCTAAGAGCAAAAAGCCAAAAACACAAAGCAATGCAAAATACGCCATCACAACTTTCTATTGTTATCCTTCCCAACCGGAAGTGACTACAAATGTTAAACAATAATTGCAGGCTACCCAAAACTCCATAACATCAAAAAGGTGTCCCATAACGACTGAGCTATATCACCAATGAAAGAACAAATGCAAGCAAGTCTCACTATCTCACCAGTCGGGTGTTTTTGCAACATATCAGGAACATCTATTTTGCCTAGCACCAAGGTTTAAACCAAATGTAAGCAAGTCTCACTATCTCAATGACAAAACTTGCGCAAATCTGAAGAGATAGACCAGTCGGGTAACTTCTGCAACATGTCATGAATGTCTGTTTTGCCTAGCACAAGGTTTGAACCAAAGCCAACACCTTGAGGGGAACCTTGGTCTTTCAAATAAAAGTTGGCCACAACCACATATATTGTGAGGGTACGCTGAGATGATGAAGAAAAGACTTGTAGGAACAAATTACCGAGGCATCTACAGCCCAAACCTACGAGTCATCAGTGAAGGTAAGATAAATATTTTTCGAAAACATTAAGCAAAGAGGTAACCTCCTCAATTCCAAAATATAAGGGTTTCTTTGAAGTGAATATTCCAAGATTCACCAACAATAGAATAAATGGTGCATTATCCAAAGCAGCTGATAGAACAAGGAAACGTGGAGAAAATGGGCCTATCCCACTTGCAAGCATCCTCCTAAAATCTAACACAAAGGCGATTTTTCACTTATCCTTGACCGAAGAAGAGAAGAAAGACACTGCCTAAGCTATGAACTTCCACGAGTATGCATGAAACAAGAGAACAAACTCACTCTGTTATAGGGTCCTCTCTTTGAGAAGCACCACAACCACTTACCCACCAAACATAAGTTTTTGGACACCAACTAACAAAAACCCAATCCCCTCTATCTTAAGTTCTTAACTACACCACTAAGTTCCAGCCAACAAAGTGCTCTCTCTGGCTCCCTTCAACCCCAACCACAAGCAGTTTATCATCAACTTCTCTATAGGTTCACCAAACAGGTCCCTTAGATAAGGTACTAGCTAAGCAAGACTGGAAATCTGTAATCCTCNATCCAAGAGAATAGCAATCTCTGCCACAACAGGTCCCAATAGAGCACAAAACGAGGGTTCCCAACAATGGTGACGCCAAGGAAAGTAAGAGACCCACTACTACAGAATACCTTTCTACTTACTTTCTATTAGACGCATTCAGCACAATCTAAGTTACTCCGATTTTGCTATAACAAGTGTAACTGTCGAAGTGACTTGTTTCTGAATATTTTGAGTGCTTTAGGCCTGAAATGAAGCGTCAAATGTCCATATCCATGTTAGAATATCATATGTTTGACACGGTACATGAGGTGAAATGACCGAGTTACATAGCTTACGATGAGGAGCAATAGTTCAAGATCTATGTCACTCACGGGAAGTATATTAATCCTTAACGAGATGAAAGAGCTCAGAATGGATCCTAGTAAGTTAACTTCATAGAAAATATAATTAGCTTCGAATCATCATCATAGTCTTAGAAATTTTTTTATGGGAAAACAAGAAATCAATGGTCAATAGTTGGGGGCTGTTGGAAAGGCAAAAGAGATCTTATGTCAAATCTTGCCACAGAAATACACTGTAGTTAACTTTCAATGTCCATGTTTCTAATTCCAATTACTTTAATTGTAAAATCACAAACAAAAGAGCATGATAGCAGAATTCAATCCACCTATTGACGGAACCATACAGTTCAGGTCTTTCTAAAATATAAGCATAATACAGGAGGGAAAAGACATACCTCTTGGAGTGACGCTGCCTTAGCTCTAAAAGAAGCCTCAAGGAACTCTGCCTCTTTCTTAAGTTTCCTTATTTTCTCAAGGTCACAACAAGCAGCCTTCAGATGCTCTTTTCCAGAACCAGAACTTGATACATGCATTTCCTGGAGCAATTTTTCCAGTCTTACCAAAGCTCCTTCAACACTTTCTAGTGCCTGACAAGTAAAACAGAGTCGCTGGTCAGCAAATAACTAGAATTCATTCTTCCCTAACAATGAGAAGACATGAAAGGAGTAGTTCCTAACATGGATGGGAACAAGCATAACCAAACTCAAACATCTGTGGCAGCTTATGCACAAACTGTAGCCAAAAGAATTTGCAAATACGGGCTATTCATCTGAAATATGCAAACAGAAAATAAGATTCGAATATACTTTGTCAAAAGAATCTGGCTCCTCCTTGACGTCAGAATTAGCTTCAGCACTCCTAATGGACTTCCACGCCTTGCTCCCAATAAACTCATCTCTGCATATAGATGTGAGTAGCAATAAATAACCAGACTTGACAAAAGAACACAGTTACCGGGCATACCATTCCAAAGGACCAATGAAGAAACAACTTACAATGCTCCAAGTGAAATTACTACTCTAACCAAACTTTTCCGTAAATCAACAAAGCTTCATCTAACAGAGTTGTTACACAAGTTTAGATGATTTTAATCTGAGGAAAGAAACCTTAGCATAATAGGCAAGTACATGAATGATTTTATTTAGCATCTCTGACGTAGAGACCGTAGACACCTACCCTAGTATCTGATGAGGGCATGTGTCACACCAGGAAAAATGATATACACTGGTTTAAATTACTTTAGGCCCACAAGCTTAATCCATAAACATACTGCAAAATAACCGATGTGAAAAAAGTAGGATCAGATGTTTCTTTGCCAACTCGGGTATTTGTTTCATAAAAACACGCAACCGGGAATGTTTCCGCTTTCGGAAAAAGGTTCGAAACCATACAACTTCAATTACTGAGGATGTGCAAGTTTGTATTAAAAGAATGTGCAACTAAAAGGCTAAATTTCCTCCCTCAACTATTATCCATACAAAGTATCTAATCAGCCAGCAAATTTGACACAATACACCCGGAGAAATCCAGCCACACAAGCCCATAGTGGAGCCAGCAACAGATTTCACCATGAATGATTAGACTCACAACTTACAGAAAATTATATCAGCCCTTTCAAACCATAGCACCCACATATTTTGCAACAAAAGCATTCTGCCAGAGAAGTATAACCTAACCATACACCATAAGATGGAGTGCAAATTGAAAAAAAAGAAAATATAAGTACTGTAACTTATAAACCTTGTTTTTACCCACTTAAAGGAAATAGAAATATAATGATTAATACCAGCAGCATAACACAAAGCATGAGGACAAGACATTCTCAAAAGATCAAAGAATTCAATTACGTTGAGGCCCCGTTTTGGTTCTAAAACTGGTATGGTGTTGAACAGAGGAATCAAACTGCTCTAGTTTAGAATGAAAATCCCATGCCTAAATAAAGTTGCTTGGATGCTGTTGGGGGGAGGGGGGGGGGGCTGGTTTTCTTTGTTTTCACTTAATGCACCCTATTTCTCTCACTCATAACTCGTTCTCTCACTACCATTCTACTGGCACCGTCACCCTAACCATTCTCTAACTACCAGCAGTACATCAGCGCTGGTAACACGCCATCATTTCCAGCAAACAACTTCTGAGACCATTCTCTTCATATTTTTCTGCTTAGATCTGTTGGAATCGTGGCCCTTTGTCCAAGATAAATAGGTGGGGCGGCGTTTTGGGTGGATGCTGGATTGTAGTCACTGAAGGGGGGAGCTAGTGAACTTAAATCATGGCCTTTGTCCAGATATAGTGGGTGAAAAGTGGTGGTTATTGTTGCCAGTGATGGGCCGTGGTTTTTGTTGCCAGTGATGGATGATGATTCTGGCGGTTTTAGTGGTCTCGATGGTAGTTGTGGAGTGGTAGTCAATCCGTGGTAAAGACGGGTGGGGTTATTTGGAAAAGATATGTAAATAAAATCAAAATTTCATACC
>BSSO01004064.1:0-15198 GCA_030267885.1 Mesembryanthemum crystallinum
TGCATCTTAGAAATAGAAACGGTTTCTTACGAACTAGGCCAAACGGCTTACTAGCATGACTTTTTTTTTTTTTTTTTGTCATTTTAAGATTTTGTTTAAATCTCCATTCTTTTACTTCATATTCTTGTGCATTGTTTACCTCATATTTCTTTGCATAAATTTTGTTAGTGAAGGTCTCAAAATAAAATATGCTCACATAATTTATTTTTCAACAATATAGTTTCAATTAATTCTGATGAAAATTTTCAAATGTATTTAGGTTAAATAATAGGATGCGTTTCACTGCAACAAATTCATATTTTCCAATGCAAAACTTTATTCCACCTATCTATAGAAACATTGACTTTCATTTCACCATATATTTTTTAAATAAAAGAAAAAATTACAACAACGAGTTCAAAGGCATTTTCTCTATCTGCGACAAGCCTCTTGTTTCTGTCGATTTCAGATGCACTGATGTTTCCTCCATTGTGGATTCCTCCCTCACCATGGTCATGGGAGATGATATGGCCAAGGTCATTCCTTGGAATTGACAATGACTGGAATTGTATTATGTTATTTATTCTTTGACAACAAATAGTGGTTCATATTTTCATAAGTTTACGTAAGTAGATGACATAAAATGATGAAGAAACAAAGAGCACCAGTCAGCCAACAGATTCCTCAGATTTTATAGCAACTAGCTTTGATACACACGCAAATGCGTGTGTTAACAAAATTTGTTCTATGATATATATAACATAAATATTTTTGAAATAAAGGATGAAATGTTCGAAAATGAAAATAGTACAACCTATGTAGAGAAAATGTGTGCATTTTTTTTTAATTATTATTTATTTTGAGTTAGAAGTAATTGTTTACAGGTGGAAACATTTCCATCTCATTTACTAAATATGTGCAAATGCTAAATAATTGTTTCTGAATAAAAGACACATATTTTTTTAAAAAAAAAAAATGAAATATCATAAAATGTTAGAAATGTATGCTTATGGAGGTGGTGATGGAGAAAAGAAAAAAGCTTGGGGCCTCTCTTGGTACCCTCCCACCCAAGTGAAAATGAAACACACATAAAATTTTTTTTTTTTAAAAAAATATCAAAGAATACAAAATGAGCTTAATAGTCCCATTTGCAGTTCAAATTTGGAAACTTCTTTTAACATAAGCAGTCGTGGGCCGAGATAGAAATTGAGGAAGTTTGCAAGCTTGCAACCGATTGGTGATAACTACTCATGAGTACGATGGTTTAGTCTTGTTTATCATAAGTACCCTATTTATCTGTTGATCATACAAAATCCTAATCGATCATAAATGAAAAAAACAAAATCACAATATATGTCAAACATTTAACCCATAATAGGATCAAAGATTTTAAAATAGTGTTGGGGAGAGAAGACCTCAAATTGCTGTTGAAGTGATTTATAGATCAATTGTACTCAAGTAAATACCTTTTTGCCACAATCACACATGTATATTGGAAGCTTGAATTGAACAAACTTGTAGAGATCGTTGGAACCATTAGAAAGCCCACTTAAAAGCTTGGTTTTAAACAAAAAAATACATGGCATTAGAGGAAGTAATTAAATGTTGCATATGGGTAAGAATAAATGAAAGAGAGAAAGAGAGAACATGACAAAGTAGAAAATGAATAATAGGGAAGATAATGGCATTTGGTAGATTGATGGTAAGTGTTGATACTGTTGGTTTGGATTAGGAGAGAGAAGAGATGGGTAAGATGTGTAAGTTTAACGTGGACAGTTAATTTTTATTGCTAATAGACTACAATATCCTTTTTAATCTTTTCAGTACTCCTTCAATAGTTGCAATTAAAAATTGTGATAAGGGTTAAAATGGTCTAGTAAAATTTAGACAACCAAAACAGCCTTTTGGCTTTATATATTACATAGATACAGCAACAAAAAGAGCCAACAACAGGGCCACGAGAAGTTCAGGTTTAGAGACATGAAACACATCCAAATTCATCAGTAGACTATGGAATTTTTTTTTTTTTTTCGGATTTTGTTTGCTATGTTGTTCTTATGTTTACAGCATTTAAATTTCCATGTTTTTTGTTGTTGTTGTGTTTTGTGTATGCAAGATTCTAACAAAGAAGTATAAAGGACTAACAATGCTTTTTGATGTACATGCACGCAAACTATCTGGAAGATCGTAAACTCATTACATTCAACAAGAAGAATCAACCAATTGCAACTGACAAGAAAGCTTTGAATGAGTTCAGTCGATTTTAAGGAACAATAGCTACTGATTACAACTGGGTACCGTTAACTTTCATGAACTGGCATAAAGTTCCCTACAAGAAGAAAATGTGGGAATATGTCAACGTAAGACAAATACAAAGTCTGAGCTTTCTTTATTTTGGCCTTTTTCTAATTCTGTTAAAATTTCTAACTCAGTTTATACTGTTTGCTTTGTCTTGAACTCCCTAACTTTGAGGCTTGTAGAATAAGTAGCTAGAACCCTTCCTAGAAGGTGACTAGAACTCACCTATTACTCCCTCTTAGTTTTTGTATGAGAGGTTTGTTGTTCTTGGTAATATAATCTCTCTTATTACCAAAAAAAATTAAAAAAAATTAAAAAAAAATTTCTAACTCAATCATCATACCGGCCTTTTAGACGAATTACATAATCCCTCCAAGCGTAGAAAAATGAATATTGGAGTCGATTTGTACTTCTTGGAGAGGTTTCAAATGTCGAATCAAGAACGATCACTTCTACAAATATGAGACTATGAATAAAAATGGAAAAATCGCCCTAAAGACAGAGTGCCAGATTCATATTTTGAGACTCTTGTAAAGTATTAGAACCTTTCCTTGGTACAGTTATTCAAACATGCGACTTTTTTGAAATCTGAAATTTTCCATTTATCATGTTTTTGCTAGTGAATCGTTGGCTTCAATTTTTTCAGAGTATATGTGACAAAAATGCTAAAAATTGCACTATACAAAAAAATATGCACACTGTTGGTCTTGTTAGCTTTGCGAGGGTATACAATATTATACTTCTCCTTAATACTTTTTGGGGTTTGTTTTTACCAATATGTTTACTGTACTTTGCTGTTAGATTCGATTTATTCTATTGTACTGTATTTTAGGTGAAGAAGGTTATAGCTACTTAATTAATGTACAACTAAGCTTTTGAAATGATGTTTGTGTTACTTTGATAACACTTATATGTGTATTCATTTGTTTATGCATCTCAGATAGCAGAAAAAGGCAAGCCACCAAGCAAAGTAAAAATGTTTGAAGAAACACAGAAAATTGAGAGAAGGGCACACATATAAGCTTCCCTATAATGATACTTCTAACAAAATTGTAAGTCTTAATCTTATAGCAAATTGTATTTTTTGGATGATCCACCTTAACAATTGTTTTGAAATAAATTGCAAGAAAGAATGAAGAAGATTGAGGAATTGCAAGAAGATGAAATTGGTGAAGGTTTCAGAGATGCATTTGATGAAGTAATGATGAAGGAGCACCCTCAAAGGCTAAGGCTAAATGGCAGAGGCGTTTTGGGGAATTGATTCAAGGTAAAAGAAGTTAAAACATTAGAGATTTCGGGAAGTCAAGCTACTCAACTTGCTCAAATGCAAAAGTTATCTAAATGAACTAGAGGGTCAAGCTTCGAAAGTGGCTAGTATACATGTAGAAGCAGCTAGGCAGTCAGAAAAAAGAGCTAGGTAATAGATAAGACCAAAGTGACTCATCAAATCTGTGATCTTACTGGGAAGACAGCATTGTACACCCCACCACTCCAGAACCTCTCTAATTTCTGTTTAGTTGTTTATTAATTTGTTTTCTTGATGAAGTTTGGCTTATATGTTTACAACTCTATAAGGACATGGTTCCCGTTCCCTTCCATTATTAACTTGAACTGTTGCGTGATTCTTATGGCAAAGACCAAAGTGTAGCCGCTAATTTTGAGAATACTTTTGACTTGCTTACTTTCTTTGCGGATTTAATCTGGTTTCCTAATTTTGGTTATGTGTCTTTATTATGTAAATCATGTGTTAGTCAAACTGTTATTTGTTTCCTCAACATCAGCTGTGCAGAACTGATTTATTCAAACTGAATCAGAAAGTTAAATTCACATGCAAATTAATATACCCAATGAGCAAATCATGTATTAGTCAAACTAATAAAACAATATCACTGATCACCTACCATTAATTTTGCATATTTAGGCTCTAATAGAAACAATTGATCTATAGCTCAAGCATCACAAAAGGCAAAGAAGCTGTTATCAAAGGAATTTGTTGGAACAAGGGTAACAAAACTCTACTCAAAGACAGACAACCACAATAAAGCAGTAAAAAATATTACAGAATTTGAATTGTTCAAGTTACTTGATAGACAATTAGCCAACAGAATTACTGCTACATAACCGTAAGGAGTTGTTAGACATTATTATGTGGCAAAAGCAGAAGATTCAGCACAACATTCAGCAGGAAGTAAAGGTCTACTACACGGCCATCAGCATCTCTTGAATCGACTCGAGGTTGCACAACAGACAAGAATGGCAGGTAGAATGTGATTTTTGTGAAGCGATCCAGTAGGGCAACCATTGAAGGTGACACAGCAGCGTCGACAGCAGGGTCTTGTGTGTGGAGGCAGAACCAGCGAGAGAAACGACAAGCCAGAAAAGGATAAAATATCCTATGGAGTGAGAGATGAAATATGCAGTAACCACCAGCCGGAGTTTCCTCAGTGAAAAAATTCTTTGTATAGATCCAATAGCGAGTTCCCCACATTATCATCGCCATTGAGCTCCATTCAATTATAGTCACTGTTACATCCCATTTTTCGAAGCGGAATTAGACATGTGCTTAATTTAATATAGTGCTTTCTTGGTACCAGAAAAGGAAAAAACAAAGGGTAAAATGCTAACGAGAAAATTATGTAGAACTTACTGCGCTTCTGTTGGATGCCTGACAGCCATAGATACAACATAAACAAAGGGGAGTATATAGCATATCCGAGTGGGCGAGGCGTTCTTTCGAATTGATCCACATTGAAATAAGGATTTTCTACCGGTAAAAGACCTAAAAACCCTATGATGCTATTAAGCCCATCATGACCTGTCAATCAATTGAACCATGTAAAATGAAAAAAAGACAGTGAACAAAAGAAGTAAAGGCAGAGGTAAAAACAGAGCATGTGAAGGTTCATGAAATGGAATTTTGGGTTAAACCCCATTTTTAGTGGGAAATTAATTATCAACCACAACAAAGAAAGGGAAAGAAATCATATACGATAAAACAAGAAATCCAAATTGATTGAAAAGATGGTGTAGCAATAGAGGTAAAAAAAAAATCATGTGAAGGTTCATCATTGACAATAATCTTTAGAGATCATATCAAATACTCAGTGAAAGTCAATTGTTATTCATTAAAATCATACCACAATAAAGAATTGGAACAAATAATATATCCTAAGAAACCCAATTTGATTGAAAAGAAATTGTGACAAGAGTTAAAAGACTTACGTTGTACTGCTTCTACGTCTAAAAAAATAGCACAGCGCCAAGAATCTGTTATGGAGAACATAATTGGATCATCAGCATCGTACGAATGGATAAGAATGCCGTATAGGGCGTCGATATTGATCTCAAAAGTAGCATTCAAACCGATAAACGAACCACAACGGAGGTAATAAGCACTAAAGGATTTGACATCAAGAGAGAGCACAGTCGGAACACGATCGTGGTCGTTCATGGCTCCGAAAAGCAAACGTGATTTCCGCACTCGCATCCAACCTCTGCGGGAAACAAACCTCAGCACTGTCACCGCTTGCTGAAACTTCTCGGCTCTCGGTAGCTTTGCCACCAGCATCTTTGCAGTCTTTTAGAGAGAGAGAAAGTGAGAGAGAGAGAAAGTGAGAGAGAGAGAGAGAGACAAGAGAGGGAATGCAGAGAGAGAGAGAGAGGGAGATGGCAGAGGAGAGGCAGAGCAATAAAGAGTTAGAGCTGGCGGGAAAATCCGTTAAGAGATTGAAAGGTGTTTGTTATTCTGTTATAGTTGTTAAGGGTAATGTAGGAATTGTGGTCACTCGCTCAGAATTTGAGGGGTTTTTTAAAAAATTTATTTCCCTTAATTAATATGAAAGAAAAATTTGTAGAAGTTGATTATGTTGGAGTATTTCCTTTCCTTTCCTTTTTTTTTTTTTTTCAATGAATTTCTTTAAATTCCCATTACACCTATACAACACTCAATATAAGTTAATCCAAAACTCAATTGCATCCTCCAATCCTAGCGCTAGTTAGCAAACGGGGGATTCGAACCTATAACCTTGAGATTAGAAGGTTTCACCTCCATCATTGAGCCACATTATTTCTAGTATATACTTTTGATAAAACTAATATTTATTTCTAACTTAGAATTTTGGTCAACAACGGATATTGATCAATAAAAGCATTTAGAGAGAACTAAAAATACTCGGCGATGGAATACTTCTGCTGTTGGCTTAGCGATGAATCATAGATTCCTTAAGCTACAAATTGTGAAAATTTGTCGCTAATCAAGCAATGGAATCTAATCCATCCTTAATCGTATAGCTTGTCTCTAATGAGACTAGTCTCAATGAGGCCACCACTTAACCCAACTCCAATAAGTGGATTTAGGCTCAACCCAACTCTAATGAGACTAGTTTGTTGTTATGAACGTAGAGAGGTTGACTTTTATGAATTCGTTAAGTTGCTTTTGTTGAACACTGCAAGGACATTTATGTACTTGACCAGCCGCGGGTAACTTTTGTGAATATTTTCCTATGTAATGGTAATCAAACTCTTTGATACCAGCTTCTGTTAAGTCCAATCATTCAAAGGTTTAACCACTTATTTTGGTAAAAGTCTATGTTTTTTAAATTGCTAGTAAAAAGAGATTTTGCTAAGGTATAATGTTATGCAACTTTCCAAATTTAGATGTAAACCAATACTCTTTTCAATGTAGATCTGCAAATTTTAGCTCCTGTGCAATTTGTTCACTCAACAATTCCACTTGAAATTGCAGTACATCAACAAAAACATTGGAAGTCTTAAAATGTTTCCCATTTGTTCTATGATTTCCCAAACATCAACTCTTCAAAACTGATCATCAATAAAGTAAGTAAAAGCTGTAATTCCTGACAACGTTATGATCAAACAAGTACCATCACATATCCATATTCAGCATTTAACATACAAATGAACTTGATCCACACAGTGCTATATGCTAATTGATAGAAATATTATGGTATCTACTTTGTTACATCCTCTAGCTAATTGGTGATATACGAGTAACCAATAAAACCGCGAGTACATGTCTGACATTTGAAGTGCAGTAAGCAGCAGAATATAACAAGAAGTTCACTGCTGATTCCACGTCTGGAACAGAGGATTAATACCATTCATAGTGTTTGCGACAACTCGAGGTTGCACAATAGAGTTGAATGGCAATAAAAACATGAGTGTCGTGTAGTTATCGAATATCAGGGCAATGGCGGGTGGCACAGTAGGGTCTGCTACAGGGTCTTGTGCCAAGAAAACAATCCGGTCAGTGAAAAGAGCAGCCAAATTGAAATACAGTAAGGTATAAAGAGAAAGTTCCAATCTGAGGAAATTTTCATCTGGGACCCCAACCATATGGCGCTGTAGTAGATACGAAGAAAAAGCAAGTTAGTTTTGGATTCGTAAATGAAATCTTCAAGTGATTCATTATAAGGGTAAGGTGGAGTAATATTACATTGACATAGAATCTTCGATGTTCAGTTCCGCACATAGCATAAAAGATTGGCCCCCACTCACCAACAATCACTGTTACATTGCATTTTGTTGATCGTAATTAGAAATAATCAGTATGAAATAAGAGGTAAGAACTCTTAAAAACGATTAAGGTGTACAACTTACAGCGCTCTTGACGAGACCAAGCAACCGTTAGAGACTGTGTAAGCCAATAGCAGCTTACATTGAATCTGATCGGACGGGGCCTTGTATCTGGGATGAAATGAGGTTCTTCGACTCGTCTAGTAGGCAGATGAAGAAGAAATTCGAGATCTGTCAAGTATGAACCATCAGCATTTCAGCTACTAGAAGGCTTAAAATTTCTCTGAAGTGGAAAACAGAGTTGTGCATAGAAAGGTCAACAATGCAAATTTCTTCTGCCAAGGTTTCTCCATTAGTAAGGTAAACAATGAACAAATAAGCAACTAAAAAGTAAAGAAAAAATAGAGCAATTTGGAGGTTGAAATTATATCAAGAAATTGTAAGCAAAAATCATAGCAAATAGAGGAAGAAGATCATAAAGAATATAAAACTAGATTCAATTAATTAGGTTTCTGTCTCTTGCAATCTAACTATTTCATTTCGATTAGCAGTAAACAAACTAGCTAGGGGAAAAAACCTACAAAAAACAGAGGATGTGACGAAAGAAATCATGTCAAACATTAGGTAAAATGCTCCATTTTGAGTTGGCAAGAATCAAATTTTCTGAACTCTCAAGAAAATCAATTTCCACCACCATTTAAAAGAAATGAAAATGAAATGAACAACTGTTTTCCATTGATGTTCTCAAAGAAACTGATATTGATATGCTAGCAGAAGAGTTAAAGAATTACCATCTTCATAGTAATGGAAGTGAATGTAGGTCAAAGAAATTGCCAAGCGGAACCGGATTTGTCGAGTGGGAGGATACAGCTCAAGTATGCGGTCCAAATCCCCTAAATCGAACTCCAGAGTAGTAGCTAAGGCGACAGGAGTTGGGTCATACCAGTAAAAGCCTTCGGAAAAGAGGAGAAGCACAACCGGGACTCGATGGGCGTTGTTCTGAACCCCGAAAATCATACAACTTTCCTTGATTTGCAGCCAGCATCTCTCGGACACGTTCATCATCGTACTCACTCCTTGCTTGAACTTCCGGCAGCTGATTATGCATGCATCCAAATGCACTGGTATCGCCATCTTGAATCAAGCTTTTCGAGCGAGAGAAAAGAGAAAGAGAGAGAGAGAAAGAGAGGTGGGTGATGATGGAGAAAGAGAGAGTTTAAACTAGGGAAGAGGGAGGGCGGGCAGAAAAATCTGTTAGGGGAGACAAATTGAGAGTTTGTTATTCTGTTAAAGTTGTGAAGGGTAATAGAGGAGGTGCTGTAACCATCAAATTTTAAGGGTTTCTGTATTTTCTTTAACTCTTCTTGGGAAAAAAAACAGTAAAAAATAAAATTAGGTTCTGAAAAATGATTTTAGTACTCTTGGTCATTTTTACGAACTTGGTTGTTCATATCATGGATTAAGCAAAAGTTAATATTGTAAGAATAATAGTCACACCTATGAAATGTAAAAATCGCATATTTTGAGGTTTCAAAGTATATACAAGACCAACTCGTTGTTACCTTACTATTTAAATGTAATGGCACGAGAATGCATTATTAAAAAGAAAATTGGGGGAGGCAGATTTCAGAATATAGTTGTATTGGCATAACACCAAGCATAGCAACAATAGACAGTTGTTAGAATTTCCTTCTGATTTCTCATATACTATCTATAAGACAATATAGAAATAGGCAGCCTACAACAATCTTTGATAAGCAAGCAAGTAGAACAACTTGCAGAAACAAATACCAAACAATCCACCCTCAAAGTAACCCATACTACATCTTGGTGTTAAACTAGGATCGGGGCAGGGATCACTTCTTTCTTTACGTTGTATGGTCTCGAATTCTCCGAGATTATTACCCTACTAGAAATCGTAAATGAGCAAACAATGACTATTTAAACTTTTTGGGATAGTATTTGAATCTACTGTTGGTTAATTCAAGTACAAATGTAAGACAGTGTTTTTGAATCTCCACTTGATTTTGCAATTGACCGAACCTGTGATTGCCAAAAAAGAAGCTTATGTGAGTTCATTTTAATCTCTAACCTTGTCCATCCTCAAGCCAAGGCTTGTTCTAGCGCTGATAGAAGTGCCACTGTTTCGTCTTGGACTGCTGAAGTGGCTAGGAATTGTTTTGCTCATCCTCCACTGTTTTGAATGATAATAGTTGCAAAGCAATCAACTACTTATATTCTAATATCATGAACTCCATGGTTAAAGATCGATTATACTCAGCAGATAAACATATATATTGAATGAAAGAGTTTTACTTGTTAACCATTGTTGATGATGTTTCCTCGGGTACAGAAATTGCTAATTTCAACCACACATTCCTTAGATCGGGTACAACACATATCATTATCTCTTTCTACCTCGAACCATAGTGTTTAGTAGATATACTTTGAAGTCGATGATGGGTAATAATGAGATTTAATTCAAGAATACATTGAAAATATAACTTTCCCTTGTGAGGAAACTAAAAATTATAGAATAAAGGTTAAGTGTCCGTTTGGCCAATCTTCTTCTAACTTCTACTTTTTCAACCATTTTTCTTGTTCACCACCCCTTATTCCTCCATCACCTCCTCCACTTTTGACTTATAAGAAGTTAAAATAGGGGTAGAAGTTGAAACTCCAATTTGTAGCTTCTACTTCTACCCCTATTTTAACTTCTGAGATGTCAAAAGTGGTGGAGGAGGTGGTGGAAGAGGGGGTGGTGGAGAAGGAATGTGAAGGAAAAAGTAGAGGTTGGGAGGAGCTTGGCCAAACGGGCCCTAAATCATTCTCCCAACACGCCATTGATTGACAATGAAACTCCACAATATCATTTACCAGCCTTCTTTCAGTCACCATGAAGATCAATTGTCCCAAGTCACCGATGAAATTCAATTAAAGTCGAAACTTCCGTGCAAGGACTAAGGGTTCAGAGCCTGGTTCTGCTCCTTGCTGATTAGTTTTGATGAATTAGAACTAAGGATTCAGAGCCTGGTTGAGTCGATCGTAGAAATTTGTGATATATCAATCGTTAACATCTCTATAAGAAGCACAACACAACCCAGCATATAACCTGGCTAACAAGAATACAAGCCTTTATCAAAAATAATGTTCACTGATGGCCAGATTATACCTGCAGAAAGTGAAGGCTAGAAAGTGGTCTTCTCAATGTACTAAAGCACCTCAACGCTACGCTTGAATTCTGATGCAAAGGAACATCTAAATAACAAGAGACCACAAGTTTGACAACCTTTTTAACATAAGCGAGCAATAATTCACAAGCATTAAGCCCCATTTAATCAGATTATCAACAATGGACAACATTTTGGTAATTGTCATCAAAGCTCAAATATCAAACGCCTAAACACAACTAAAGAGTTTGCATATCGAGTGTCAATCAACATTTTTACTGTCAGCATCCTTGTCAAAGTTGTCATCAGAGACCTCCCCATTTGGAAATTACACATAAAGCAAAACTAATTATCATAGCGCAATTTTGCATGACTACACTGAGCCTCAAATTCAACTTTCAAGCTATCCAACATTCAAAGCATAGGGGAACCAAAAAAAAAAAAAAAAAAGAAAGAAAGAAAGAAAGAAAGAAAGAAAGAAAGAAAAGACAGGTTCAATTTGCAGCAGAGTTGTCAAAGACAAATATGCTCAAGGCAGGTTTAATTCGTTAATACTCGAGGCACTTTAAATATAAACACAGAAAGTTGTGCAGAAAAACAGATAGATGCTCAAGGCATGTTCGATTCACTAAAGGCTCAAATGCACTAATTTGAAAACAAAAGGCTACCAATCATGTTTCCAATCCTAGTTTTCCCATACCAAATGCTGTACTAGGAANCCTTAACAATCTGAAAGTCTTCATAAACAGAATCATTCTCCCTTCGGCCCCTCAGCCTTACTGGGATCAGAACAACCAGGAAAGGGAGCAAGGCTTTGAATGCAGGTGCATATTGACAAGTTCCTATTTTCCAACTGGGGGATTATAACCGTCTTTCTTGTCTTGTCTCTCAAATTGTACCAGAAAAGCCTTGACCTTGAATCCGTTCTCAACAAAATTTCAGTTTTGTTTCGCGAATAAGCAATAGGACAGGCCATCAACCAGGACCTAACATCAAAAGAGTCAGAGATGTTAAACAACTTGATCCAAGACTCTTTAACTCCATACTCCTTCATGACCATGACTCCACATGTCTGGTGTGTCACGGGACATATAGCTGCAAGGAAACACAAACATCCATCGAGGACCCCTAATTCAAACAAATGATTGACTAATAGTACATCATCAGCCTCAGGCAATGGGACGTCGTTCCATTGTTCATTGCAGACATCAAAACAAGCAATTCCACGAGGCATTTGACAACTATCATGAAAAAATAGCCAATGAAACAAATGATTGTCTATTAGTACAGCACTGTGAGTATCGCGTCGAACGACGCCATAAAAAGGTCTATGATGTTGCTGATCATTATGAGCAACCCATCTCCATGATCCAACCCTCAAACTATACATCCAAATATGCCATCCAATAACGGGACGATACCCTACCATAATCACCTTATAATCATCTGTGGAGCAATCATACGCAAGCCCATAAGTGTTGCACTTAGGAGTTTCCTGCTGCAAGCTTGGGATCTCTCGGTAGGCACCCGTGGATGGATTAATCAGAGCCAAATACACTTTTCTGATTTTTCGGTGATCCTTGTCACCCAAACCAACCACAAGTAGCAAGCCGTTGCAACAACCACCAATATACTTATCTCGTAGCATTTCAAGGCTTGGGGGGAGCAAGATCTTCTTGGGCAAGTATTCTTCGACCGAATCATCCAAGTCGATAGAATAAATAGAGTAGTCATCATGTGTATTATTAAGACGATGATGACTGGTGAAAACAAAGAGACGATAGGGCGAGTTCTGCAAGGAGCCCTCGAGATAGCGGCGACGATGATGGATTGCGAAAGGAGGGGAGGATATGTGAGAAAGCCATGTCTTTGACACACATTTAGAGCGTTGGAGACACTTGAAGGGTAACCTTACAAGTATGTCATGGAGTATGGGAGTAGGGAGATCATCAATGGAAATAGAACTTGAAATTGGCAGTGGATCGTGATTCTCTCTAACATCTTCAATCAAATATTTGGCTTTCTTCATGATATTCTATTCTTCCTCTTTGTACGTGAAAGAGAGGATGGATATTGGGTTAGGGTTTGCGTTTACGTTCAACAAACCACACGACAAGAGCACTTATAAATCAAAACACCCCCCCCCCCCCCACAAAAAAAAAGGGGAGAGGGGGAGAAGGAAATGGTGGGGACTGGGGCAATTCTTATATGGTAGACACGAGAGTACCATGGTAGGTACTCCCGTGTGCGTGCAAATACCACTGGTGGGCCATTATTGTCACGCGCGCTTTTTTAATTTGCTTTTTTAATTTGCTTTTGCTGGGCCATTATTGTTGTACCTCTTTAAAACAAATATGGCTTGCATAGTCTGATGGAAGCTAGCAGATAGTGGAAGGTTGTTCCTCATGAATGGCGCATGTTCGACTCCTGGTTTGACTTTTTTTCTTCTTAATTTTTTTTTTTTATTTTTAATAATCTTGTTTATTGCTTATTGATGCAGGTTACTTTATATTCCACTCTTTACTATCTTTTTGTCTTTTTTTGGTTTCCCTTTTTTCTCATTCTTCATGGTATGAAAATGAATAGCTTTAAAATTTTCAGCACACTACAAAAAAAAGGTCATTTAGCAAGGGACAAAATCCCTTGCTAAAAGCCAAAAATCCGTTGCTAAGGGGCTGTAGCGACGGATTTAGCAACGGATTTGTCCGTTGCTAAAACCCTCGTCGCTAAGCTCCTTAGCAACGAATCCGTTGCTAAGTTAGCAAGCTTAGCGACGGAATTTCCGTTGCTAAGCTTAGCAACGGAAATTTAAAAATTCCGTTGCTAAGCTTTTTTTTTTTTTTTAAAAATATTGCCTTGTAATATAACTTGGCTTTGCTTTAAGCAGGTATCGAACCTCCGACCTCTCGCTTAACATACAACGCTTCCACCACTGCTCCAAGTTTACATTAACAAGAATAGTTGCAATACAATATATTTATGAAGCTTCTACCTGAACATTTAGCAACGGAAATAGTAAAATCCGTTGCTATTTAGCAACGAAAATAGGAAATTCCCTTGCTAACTTAGCAACGGAAATAATAAATCCGTTGCTAATTGTTTTTTTTTTTTTTAATAGAATTTGTTAGCAACGGAATAGTAAATTCCGTTGCTAACTTAGCAACGGAATTCACTATTTCCGTTGCTAAGAAAAAAACAAAATATAATTAGCTTAACTTAGCAACGGAATTTATGATTCCGTTGCTAATGTCACCAAAAAAAAAAAAAAAATATTTAGCAAGGGATTCTTCGCCATCCCTTGCTATTGCTAAACTTAGCAACGGAAGGGATTTTATCCCTTGCTAAATCATGTTTTTTTTGTAGTGGCATTGACTTATAACAGTAATTTAGAAATGACTTTTAAAATCCAGATATATTTAAAAGATTTATTTATGAAATACAAATTTTAAATAGATGATAACATCTATTGAGGTACTTAAATTTCATTTCACTATTTACTAGCAATAACGTTGTGTAAACCTAAATGCTTAGGCCCTGTTTGGGGTGGTTGCCAGTTGCCAGTTTTCAGTTTTTTTAGAAACGCAAAACCAATTTTTGGAAACCACTTTTTTTGGTTTTTAGTTTTCTGTTGTCAGTTTTGAAAATGAAGCTGGGAACTGTAGGCACCCAAAAAATCCAACTTTAAATTAAATTTCTACAAAGAGTTGAAAATTTTTCAAAACCAAAAACTGGCAATTGACAACCACCCCGAACAGGGCCTTACAAAAAGTAAAAGTGAACCTAATGCTTACAAAATACTGAATCTAAAGTGAACCTAAAAGCTTACAAAATATTGAACCTAAAACCTGTCGCTTACAAAAAGTGAACCCGAGGCTTACAATATACTGAACTTGAAACTTACAAAAAAGTGAACGCGATGCTTACAAAATACTGAACCTAAAGCTTACGAAAAGTGAACCTAAGGCTTACAAAATACTGAACCTATAGCTTACAAACAGTGAACCTAAGGTGATGGTCCCGCAAGTGCACGGGTTATGTCGAAGTACTAAAATATCGTCTCCACAGGGAATTAGTTACTTCAACTACCGATCTAGCCTAGATTTTACACAAGCTAAGCCGAAACAATTTAATTGGGATCGAGAATGGTTAACGAGTAAAATTAGAACTAAGAGAAATCAACTAGGAAACACGGTTTGGATAATGATGGAGGGAATTA
>BSSO01004065.1:0-15192 GCA_030267885.1 Mesembryanthemum crystallinum
GCCTAGGAGATTTGGAGACGGAGGGAGTATATCTTCTGATTTGTTTTGATGTTTACTTCATTTTGCTTTCAGGCTCTCGTGTGAATTAACCAGCTGGTGGCCAAAATGTTCTAGGATTGATCAGCCCACACATACTATGACTAAATTTTTTTTGTACCTGTTGTTGCAATGTGTAAAAGCTATCTGCAAAGAGTTGCCTCTTGTCGAGAGCGCAACACTTGGCTGTATGTTCTTGCTGTTGATGTTACTTAGCTTCACTGAATTTATGTCTGCAAGAACATAGCACAATTTGGTGTACAATGTCATTGAAAAGTGCTGCTTTGGCAGCTATCATTTGGTGTACAATGTCATTGAATAGTGCTGCTTTGGCAGCTATCATGTACTAGATAGGAGACACTGAGAAGGGAAACATTCGTTGTATAGTATAGTTGGTTCTGCGAGCGAAAATTAGTCTGTTATTGGTCACTTTTACAATGGTTGCATGAATTTGGTATTTCTGGGTCTTTTGAACGATCACATGTTCACATCACTGGCAAGAGCTTGATGCTAGATTTACTTTCATATGATTTTTTTTCTTAGTTTGTTGCGTAAAACCCTAATTGGATTTCGTCTGGTTGATTAAAATTAGTTTTGGTTATATTGGATTGGATTCCTTCTTATGATCAATATGTTAGCCTTTGATTTTTCCTTTTGTGAAAATGAAGTTGTTGAAGGGACTGAGCATGGACTAATGGAGCATAGGGGAGTTGGAGCTTGCGCTTCGATTCTCAATCCTTGCTTTTGAGCCCAAACCTGTAAACAGAAGCTTCTTTCAGTTTTATACTAAAACAAAGATTTTATGTTGTTTGCTTGGAACTTCTCTTTCCTCTCTTTCTAACAAAGGTAATACATAGATATTCAATCTCGGAGAGATAGATAGAGAGGGGGATTAAGTGTGAATGAAATTATGAAAGAGTTTGAATGGTAAAAAATGATTCAAGGAAAATTTTTATTTTGGACATCCGAGGTTTGGAGTAATAATAAAATGGGTGTCTCAATTTTTGGTATTCTCACTTTGAATACCTCAACATTTAAAACATGTTTCAACTTGGGTATTTTTGGTAACTCCGTTAGTATGTCCATTAACAAATTGATCAGTCAATGGTCAACTGTGTGATTGATTGCCGAAAAGACGAAATAGCCCTCAATGTTGACACTTGCCCTCACCCTCCCTCCTTCCACTCATCCTCCCACACCCTCACCTCTCCCCCCCTCCCACTGCCTTGCCGCCACCACCCGACTGAACCCTTACCCCCGGAGCCGCCATTGCCCTACTACCCAGGCGGTGGTGTCCTCCCTTGGCAGTGATTCCATTCGCCTTAATGACCATAGACGGAAAAAAGCTCCTCGGGAACCTTCCCTTCTCTTTTTGCCACGATTCAACGCCGCTAAAATCCTCAATCTTCAACGATAACCTTTTTTGGTGATGCGCCATCCAAGACCCTGAGTGCGATTGTCACGATAAAGGTAAATGTTGATTGTGAATTATAGGGGAATTGTGAAGGGAGGTGAGGGAATGAGTGTGTTTTGAGGGTTTGGTGAAGAGGGAGAAAGAGAGGTTGCGAGAGTGAAGGGCAAAGCTAAGTGGTGGTGTTTGTGGTGCTTGTGATAGGGTTTCTGTTGGAAGAAGTCGAGAAGGACGATGAAGGCCTCAAGGAAATTGCCAGCGAATCCATGAGTTTGTGGCTGAGGATGTGGGTGTAGTGGGCGGGGGACGACCGATGGCGGGGAAGCAAGCGATGGTGGTAATGGCAATACCGTGTAGGGAGGGGAAGGACAGAGATAGCTGAGGGTGTTGATGTTTGAAGTAAGGTGAAATTACCATGAGGTGCTTTGTTTAATAGAACTGACCATTGACCATTGACTGGTCAGTCTGTTAAAGGGTAGACTGACAAAGTTACAAAACATACCCAACTTGAAACATGTTATAAAAGTTGAGTTACCCAAAGTGAGCATACCAAAAACCGAAATACCCATTTTATTATTACCCCAAACCTCGTATACCCAAAATGAAAATTTTCCATGATTCAATGTTCAACATTCAATATAAAACCTTATGATCAACATTGCAAATAAAGGAGGGAGAATGATAGAGTTGACCTTTATGGTTAAAAATAAGTCAATTCTTTCTATGGTCTTTTTAAGATTATCTCAATAATTTCTTGGTGAAATAAACTATTTTTAAGCACAACTTGAACAACTTATGTACATCCATCATCTAGGGGATAACTATTAAAAACAATGGCCTCAATGCCACAACAAATACGTTCTCATATCAAACAAGGTAACAATCAACCATCTCAGACTCGAGCGTAGGTCTTTGAGAGGCTTATAAACAGCAACATTAGCACAAATTCTGGCAAATTCCGAACTTTTTTTAATTTGATAGAAGTAAAGTCCTCTAGATTAATGAAAGTGCCTAATTCATTCAATTTAAAAAAATGCGTATCAAATTCAAGGTTAAACTACTTAAAGATACTCGATCCATATGACGAGATATCTTTACAATAAGGCTCAAAATGAGGCTTGCAGGGAACAAAAATCAGGAGAGCCCGATGGACATGCTAGGGCCACACCCTACACACAACAAGCTTATCACCCAAATTACCAAATCTAAGCAACCCAATGGTTACCAAGGTTTAAATACTCAACTTTACCCCTAATATCTTTCCTTGTCTTAGCAATAATGGCCTTTAAATCAATTTTGGCTCCCCCAGTATTTTTCCAACAGATAAAGCTCAGACTACTCAGTATTGATTTTAACGTGAGGGATAATCGTACTTAGGATTATAAGCAAAGCTAGCATATTCATTAGAGAGAGAGAGAGAGAGAGAGAGAGAGAGGTGCAAAGAAAAAACATGAAAGTGTCAGAGGCTCAAAGCGTTTGAACAATGTTTGTCATGAATGTAAAACCGTATGGGCAACTTGGAGCCCTTAGCTACGCCACCCTAATGAGAGGTATGACGAGACATTTGGAAAGAGTAAAACAACTTTGCCATAAATATGAAGATCAACCAATGCTCTTAAGGAGAGAGAACAAACATCACATCAGTCTTAAGGAGAAGAAGATGACTTTAAAGTTAAAAAACTGGCCTCAAGATATTGGAAAACCTCAGGCCCTGTTCGGGGTGGTTGCGAGTTGCCAGTTTTTGGTTTTGAAAAGTTTTCAACTCCTTGTAAAAATTTACTTTAAAACTGAAATTATTTGTGCTTATAGTTATGTGCTTAATTTTCAAAATTGACAACTGAAAACTAGAAACCAAAAAAAATGGTTTCCAAAAACTGGTTTTTAGTTTTCAAAAAAACTGAAAATTGGCAACTCACAACCACCCCAAACAGAGCCTTATGCAACTTCTTTCTTCATTAAAAGCCCATAGAGACGCCCAAAATATTACTTGCTAAGTTGAGAGCCAAATTGCAAAGAAAACAGCAACACCACTGAACCAAAGAGTGAGATAGAATTAGAATCACATTAAAACTAATAGATTAGATAATTAAGATACAGTTAGAGTATTGATATCTCCTCGTTCTTGTAATAAAGGGATAAAATTTGAGAATTGAAAAAGTTAAAAGTTAAATCAAGAGAAACTAAATCATATAAAATAGTAAAATTAAAATACATAAAATTATATTAAAAAAGAAGATAATTTAAAAGTTAAAATTTTTAAAATCAAAATAGATAACAACCTTTCTAATTTGATTAATCAACAAAATGTACAATCAAAACCGTGCAACGAACGAGCATACATCCAGTTGTTATCATTACTGCTATATTGTGCACCCAATAAAAAAAAAAAAGACAAAATTGCTTAAAAAGGAAATTCAAGTATATTCCTACAATTGCAAAAACCAAAATCTTTGGTATTTGGTTGACCATGACCAATGACCATCTTCTGATCCAACTTTTATTATTAAATCATCATTATCTTGTTGCTCATAATAATAGTCATAGTCCTTGTCCATCTCAATTCTCAATTAAAATCAGGTCACTCTTTTTCTCTCTCTTTTCTATTTTCCCTCTTTCTTTCTTTCTTATAGCACCTCACTGCTTCCTCCTCAATTTTTGTTTTTATTTTCGGTTTTCTCTCTCCTCAACTCTGTCTATTCCCAGCACCACCCTCTTCTTCTTCTTCTTCAATAGCAGTACTACTTCTGCTACTGACTTTCCCACTCTTTCTCTCTCCTCTTTCTCTCTCTAGAGTTTCTGCTTGAAGAATTTTCTCTCCCTTTGTGGTACGGTCATGGACGGCGGTGCACAGTACAATCCGCGAACTGTTGAGGAGGTTTTTAGGGATTTCAAGGGCCGAAGAGCTGGCATGATCAAAGCTCTCACTATGGGTTCGATTTTGTTTTTCCCTCTCTTTAATTTTTGGCTTTTCAATTTTTAAACGCTTGCTGCTTCTGTACAATTTTCAGTACATCTTTGAGCGGTTTTTTCTTTTTTGAAATTTTTTGATTTTTAGGGTTCCAACTCTTTTCCGTTTTTGGTAATTTTTTTTTTTCTAATTTTATTTTTGGTTTGTGACGTGTGTTTGGTTTCTGTGTGCAGATGTTGAAGAATTTTACCAGCAGTGCGATCCGGGTTAGGGTTCTTATCGTTTTTTTTTTTTTCCTGTTCTGATGTCGGAAACTTTAATGTGCTGTTTTCTGCTGTAATGGTTGATATTGTTGTTTCTGGGTTTTTGGCTGCATGTTTTGTGGTTTGTTGAGTGTTGATTTGGGGTAGATTTACTATCTGATGGGTGCTCAATCGATCTCTGAAATATTTTTTGTGGTCAAAAAGCAGAAAAAAAGTAGACCCAGAGACCTACCCCCTTTTAAATCCGAGTGACTCGTATTCTGTGTTGCTTACTCTCAGTGTCTGTGGTGTCATTGTTCTTTGTGTTCTGAAATACAGAAATTAGTGGTTGTAGGTGACGCTGTTGCTAGTGATTAAATTCACTCTTTTGAGCCAAAATTGGAAAAAATAGAACAAAAAGGTTTTGTTTCATTCACTGAGAAAAAGAGGTTTTTATTTTTTTATTTTTTTGGTGGGCATGCTTTTTATCATGTCTGATATCTTGTTGCAAGGACAGGGTGGTGGGAACACCCTGTCTACCCTCCCCTCCCCTAAAGGCGAAAAAAGGGAAATTTTACCTTTCAATTGTGTCTCAAGATTGAAAGTGCTTATATGCCTGATCGAAACACTTTGGTGCTGTTGATTTGGTGGAATTTATAGATTCGTCTACCATTGCTTTCTTTGATTCTGTAGAATGTGTGAGCTTCGTAGATTGGATGTCACGAAGTTCTCTTTGAAGTTTTAGGGTACTAATCTGCTGAAGTATATCCCCAGTCCTAGTCTTCAGCTCCTTGCTGGCGAACCAGTTTCATAGCTTTTAAATAAGCTTGTAGAGTGGCCTTCATGTCAACATAAATGTTTGAAACAATCTGGTCGTTTTAATAACTTTGAACATATACGAGTTCAGTAACTTATAATGTTAACTGCATTGCCTCTAATTGTGGAAATTTTGGACTAAAAAAGTTTCAACATTCAATAATAGTTAATGAGCCTTCCTTGGTAGTCTAGTAGCTCTTAAATGCTGTGTTTTGATGCTGGTACTTGTCTTCTTTGTTCCAATCATTTGAGTATCAATAACTCTCAAGTAGCTCTAGTTTTAAGTAGGAAAAATTTCTCAATCTATCCACATTGCTTGTTATAACTGTGCTTATTTTATCCTTGTATATAATGGTTAAGAGCTGATGAGATTTCATTGATGAATGTGTGTATTATTTCTGCTGAAAGATTTGCTGAAGATTGTGAAATGAGCATGCCTTGTATGTTATTCGAAATCTCTGATGCTTGCTATCCAGATATTAGTGGTTTGCCAACTTCAGGTTAATTATAGACTTTATAGTTGTATCTTTAAATAAGAGATTGACAGGGCATCCATAATAAATTTGATGCTAAATTATTACTAATGTGAAGGATAATCAATGCGTATTCAATTAGTTATATCAGACATCTATGCTTGCTTCTGCATATGTGCAAAGGAAAGTAAATTTTTTTCTCATCATACAATAAGCTTTGGATTTCTGATGGCTTATGTAGCTTTTATAGCAGCAGGTTATTTTTTTGCTTTGTTTAACTAGTGCTCTTTGTCTTTATTTTTATTTCTTTCTTTCTTTTATTTTCACAGAGAAGGAGAACCTTTGTCTGTATGGATTCCCGAATGAGCAGTGGGAGGTCAATTTACCAGCAGAAGAGGTTCCTCCAGAGCTCCCTGAGCCGGCTCTGGGCATTAACTTTGCCAGAGATGGAATGCAATCTAAGGACTGGCTGTCACTTGTTGCTGTCCATAGTGATGCTTGGCTGCTTTCTGTTGCTTTCTATTTTGGTGCCAGATTTGGATTTGATAGAACTGATAGGTATTTGTTCTTTGCCTTTCTGATTTGCTAGTTGTTTCCATAAGTTATTGTTGACCTTGTTAGTGGGAGTGTTCTAAAAAGGCCTGATGGTGGAGCATGCCATCTGCTTTATATAGATATGTTTTGTTTCAGTAAAGTTGATTTTTCTCTTTAAAGGTGTCTGTTGCATGAGTGATGAACTAATGATTTGCATGTGCATTAAATTTACCTCAATCTTAACTAATTATGTTGGCACATTTTGACCTGGTTTTCAATCATGCTATCAACCCTGGTTTCACAGACAAGAAGAGGGAGCAAGTAATTGGTGTATTTGTCTGATTATTATCATCATCGTAGATGATTAGCATTGTTCCCTTTCGTTGATTATCCTTTAATAAATTTGTTTATTTATTGTGCAGGAAACGCCTTTTCAATATGATTAATGAACTTCCTACAGTATTTGAGGTTGTAAATGGAACTGCAAAGAAACAATCAAAAGAGAAGTCATCTGTTTCAAACAACAGCAGCAGCAAACCCAAATCGAACTCTAAATCAGTAAGTCATGTTTAATCTCAGTTTTGATGATACATGAATTTTCAATGTATAGATACTTCAATTGCAAACAAGTGATTTGTGTCATTGAGCATTGGAATGACCCATAGTCATATGAGATAATTGCTGTAGTTGGATGTGCGAAGTATGAGCCAGACATACCATGCCATTTGTCATGTATGTATGATAGTGCTGGCCACAAGCCAAACCAAGCCGACCACCAAGCAAGTTCGGCTCGGGTCGATTTTAAATACTTAAGAGTTCGAGTTTGGGTTCGAATTCAAAATCTACAAAACTGGGCTCGAGAAGCTTGAGCTCGGGTTCATCAAATATAGTTTTTACCCAACCCCCCATATCATATTAGCCGAAAACAACATTTGGAAATGAACTTGCTAAGCATTATGTGAATTAGGTTTAAAAATGAACAACATACTACTGTCGTAAGCTTTATTTAGGCTCATGAGCCCTTGAGCTGAGTAGTGCTGAGCTCGAGTTTGGCTCGTTTAGGAAAAGAACCGAGCCTGGGCCAAACTATAATCTAACCGATCCCTAATTGTTCGCAAGCAGCTTGGCTTGTGCAGTCCTAATGTATGATGATATCATGAACTGCTGCAAGAGGAGTGGAATGGATCTATATTATTCACCCATGTAATGTCAATATTTTGCCTTCAGGCGGATCATGGGGTGGGCCGTGGGCCCGTGGGTGACAGAGTGGAGTTCTAATCTGCACATCTGCAGAACTCTGAAAATCATCTTTAGCAGCTTTGAATTTTAGGGCAGTTTATACTTCTACACTGGGTTTATCATTTATGTACGAGTTTCCACTAATGAGGAACTTTCTTGTTTGCTTTCTATAGTTTTGAATTTTAATGTACTTTTATCTGGCTGTTTGTCAGAGTCTCATTTTGTCGAGTATTTTGAGTCATCAGATCCTCCCATTTCACATTTCTCTAGTGAATAGATTACTCTTTTTTCCCTCTAATTGTTTAGTAGTTACTAGATAGCGAGGTATTGGGTTATAACCAAACCTTAAGGGAAGAGTTTCCTTGTGTGACACACTGACATTATAGATAGGATATAAAATAACTTGGAGCTTTCTTGTG
Source organism: Mesembryanthemum crystallinum (assembly GCA_030267885.1). Classification (NCBI taxonomy): domain Eukaryota; kingdom Viridiplantae; phylum Streptophyta; class Magnoliopsida; order Caryophyllales; family Aizoaceae; genus Mesembryanthemum; species Mesembryanthemum crystallinum. The sequence goes on from BSSO01004065.1 coordinate 8,079, forward strand.
TGGTTTCTTGATGCAATTGGTGGTGTATTTACATGCAGTCAACATGACACAACCTATTGGGTTAAGGTATTGTTGATGAGTTAAACTTTAGTAGCTGCTTGTGTAGTAAGGTTGCAAAATACTAGGGAGTTGCAATTTCGCATGATCATGTAAGGGTTTTTCCTATTGTTTCTTATTTTTCTCCCCATCCGCTTGTTTTTCTTTCTTTTCTCTATTTGTGGGAGGGGGCATTTTGTTTTGAAGAAGCGTTTGGGCATGTCCACTTGCTGGCATCCTTGTTTTAATACGGGGTACTGGGCTGCAATATGTATTTCAAGTATTTGCGGTCGGCTGGATGCTTAGAAAGCACGTGTGGCTGCAATGAGTGACTAAAATATTGCTTGCAGTGGATGTATGAGGATCGTTGTCATTTGCTATTTCACCATGTATTGATATGATTTTCGGATTAAACTATAACTATGCTATTGGATATAACCTGTATTCATATGATCGTCGTTTTAGGATTGCACTGAGAGAGGCTTTGAATTGCAGGCCAAATTTCCAAAAGGGGCACCGGGCCCACAGCCACAGGTAAAGGATGGAGAGGACGGCTTGGATGATGCTGAAGAAGAAGAAGAGCATGGAGATGCGTTGTGTGGTGCTTGTGGCGAGAACTATGCTTCTGATGAATTCTGGATTTGCTGCGACATATGTGAGAAATGGTTCCATGGAAAGTGCGTGAAGATCACTCCAGCTAGGGCTGAGCATATCAAGCAGTACAAATGCCCATCATGCAGCAGCAACAAAAGAGCAAGGCCTTGACCTTTTGGTTTCAAGGCGGTACTTACATTAAATCGATTGTACTTTGCCCTAAGTGGGAATTCTGCTAATTGTGTAGATGGTGGATCTTCTTGTCATGCCTTGTCAGGCACTGCATCTGTGTCCAGCCCGGTATCTCAGGTCGTGTTAATTATATCAGTTATGTAGTTTGCAGGTCGCGTATTCTCTTCTTCAACTGTGTATTCGGTATGTGTAGTTTCTTTATTGTAGGTAAGTACTTCTTGTAGGGGTGGCTTCTGTTTCTTCAGCTAATCTGAATTCAGTGAATGATTTTTCTGAAAATGAATGTGTTCATGCTACCCCCTCCCGTAAGCTACACCTCGCACCCTTCCACAGTACTCCAGGGCATGCTGATTCTAACCAAAAAGAATAAGGTCATTTTAAGGAAGAACAAGGTTAAAGCTTCCATGCCACGCAAATTGCTGAATTTGCATATTGCACCAACCTAAACGTTCATATTAGGCCCTGTTTTTCATTGTGTCTATATTACATACAGTTCAGTTCTATAGCCTACTTTTTCTTTTTCACATATTACCATTGATTTACTTCCCATTTGGTTTTGTTTAGCCCAATCCCATGTTGAAATGAACAAAGAGTAATTGGGAGCAATGAACCTTGAATCCCTCAACCTCAATACCTTTAACTAACATGTGACTTTTTAGTTTATAATCACACGTAGATTGTGTAAGTTGATCCAAAATACTACATTAGCTTCCAATTTAAAAATACTAGAAATATTCTACCCGTTTCATTTAAATCTTTACAATTTCTATTTTGGGATATTTCATATAAATCGTTACGTGGCCTAAAATAGAAAGGTTTTTGAGTTAAGTTACCTAATTATCCCTCTCCACTCACCCTCATTATTTCCCTCAATCCACTTGCCCTCCACCATACAATGGCACTCTTGGAAGTCAATGACCAGAATAAACTTTCTTATTTTGCATGCAAAAGTCAAGCGTAAAGATTTAAATGAAACGAAGGGAGTATAATTTCGTTCAATAAAATTCATGATGTGGAAATTGCTAAGCGTACTCAGGCTAATTACTAAGTGCAAGTTTTTGACTTCGAATCTTTTGACACGGGATTCTCAAAATTTCCCTTACATAATTAGATGAACCAAATCGTAGTTTTAGGGCCAGACTTTCAATTTAGCCTCAAACAAGTTGGTCATACTTAGGGGAGGATTAATAACATTAAGGTGAGTATGAGCTGGTCTAGGTAAAAAGAAAACGATAAACCTGAACCCAACTCTGATCCCAACTAATCATGTACTCAATTAACAGTCCAAACAGTTAGCAAGGTAGAACAAGATTTCGTTTGATTTTTTCACATGATGTAATCATTGCGGTTGCTTTTGGTTATGTGATGGTTTTTTCCCATTAAGGTTACTTTCATTTCATTGTTTTCATCTTGCGATCAGTTTAGTTCATTCGATTCAATTCTAAAACTTACTTTTCTCTCACATATTACTATTTATTATTCACATGCTCGTTCAGTTCAGTTCAATTTATTTCGATTTGGCACCACTCGATTGAAATGAACATATCCCAAGTTTCTTTTCTTAGTTTTAAGTGGATATCCATACTAGAGATTATTCGAAAACTTGCCAAAAGTCACCAAATAGAACTCGATTAACGCTAATATGCAATATCTAAAGAATAGGATTTGCTCAGAGTTGATTCGAGTTTTGGTTACCTTGTGGTCTATTGAAAACAACGGTAACCAATGGGGCTCACACTATGTAAGAAAACTATGACATGAGCTCTAAAATACATTTTTTTTTCTGATGATTGTATTTCTTCAAAAGATTATTGTTGCTAAATGTTTATTTTTTTTACCCGACACCAACCCAAAAAAGATCATACTTAGTTAGGGATGTCAATAAATCGAATTTATTGGATTGAAGTTTGATCGGGTTCAAACTATTTACATCGGAGGTTTGTGTTTTTATTACTCTCAAACTTTTTTAAGATGAAAATACGAAACTTTAACTAATACTATACTACTTCATAGTTTTATGATTTTTTTAATAATTTAAATTTTATTATCAAAATTTATTTATTAATCAGACTCGGGTCGGATTTACTTATTAGACTTTTAAGTCCATTAAATTTGGGTTCGGGTTGAATGTCATTGGTTTCGGATTTGCATTTTCTCTCTCTTCAACGGCGACGGGCAGCACAGTGGCAAGTGAAGCTCCGAGACTGAGACTGCGACTCGCAACAATCAGCACCCAAATTTCTTTCGTTTATATCCAGGTATATATTTTTCATAAAAAAGCTGCCTAATCTTAATTAGGGTTAGGGTTATCAAGTTCAAGGCATTGTGTTTGTGTATCAGCTTACTTGGAGTATATTGAACGTGCTTATCTTGGGGCTTCTGCCGATTTTCATCTAATAGTTTAAATTATGTCAAATTTTGGGAGTTCAAAGACCAAGCAACAATCTGGGTCATTTTGAAATGAATGATAGTATGAGTAAGAAACTAAGAATATAGAGAGTTGATATTGAAAAAGGGGTGATTTTGGGTCTCTTTTCACAGATTGTTTGCCCCCTGATTCTAGAATTGAAATTTGCAATGTGGAAAAGAAGGGCTTTCTCTCTCTTCTCACCATTACCATCATCACCAAACAGACCCTTCTCTTCTCCTCCAGAGACCCCTTCTCTTTACTCATTCCTCCAACCCTCCCTTTTCTCTCTCAAACCCACCTCAGGAGCAGCACCGGTTCCTACCCAAAAATCAGACAAAACCCCAAACATGCCCTTAAGCCAAGAACAAAGAACCCACCTTGAAACTACCCTCCAAGATTCTCTCTCCTCCTCCAACATTGATGAAGCTTGGAAGTCTTTCAAGTCTCTCACCAATAGTTCTTCGTTCCCGAGTAAGTCCCTCGCGAATTCTCTGATTGCCCACTTGTCCTCACTCACTAATACTCACAGTCTTAAGAGGGCTTTTGCTTCTGTTGTTTATTTGATTGAGAAGAATCCAAACTTGTTGGAATATGAATCTTTGAAGACGGTGTTGGCTTCTATGGCGGTTGCTAACACTGCTGCTCCTGCCTTTGCTCTGGTCAAATGTATGTTCAAGAATAGGTTTTTTGTTCCCTTTGATGTGTGGGGTCCTGTGCTTGTTGAGATTAGTAGGAAAAATGGTAGCTTTGTTGCATATTTGGGTGTTTTTCATGAGAACTGTAGGATTGCTTTGGATGAGAAGTTGAATTCTATGAAGCCTGACCTTGGTGCGTGTAATGCTGCTTTGGAGGGCTGTTGTTATGCTCTTGAATCGGTGAGTGAAGCTGAGAGGGTTATTGAAATAATGGCCCGTTTGGGTGTTAAACCGGATGAGACGAGTCTGGGGTTTCTTGGGTATTTGTATGCATTAAAGGGTCTCGAGTCGAAGATAATTGAGTTGGAGAATTTGATGCATGGGTTTGGATTTATGAACAAAATGCCATTCCTGAGTAACTTGATACGGGGTTATGTCAAATCAGGCAGTGTAGAATTAGTCTCTAAGATGATTTTGCGAAGTTTGAAGGAAGGGGATTGGCAAAATTCACAATTGAGTGAAGAAACTTACTGCGAAGTGTTGAATGGATTTCTAAAACATGGTAATATCAAGGATTTAGCATCATTGATTGTTGAAGCTCAATTGTGTGAACCTGAATCTGTCATTGCAGAAAGATCTACTGGGTTTGGCATTGTTAATGCTTGTGTTAACCTTGGGATGTTGGATAAGGCTCATAGTATACTAGATGAGATGAAAGCTCAAGGTGCTGTGGTTGGTCTTGGTGTCTATTTGTCAATCTTAAGGGCCTACGGTAAGCAGCATAGAACAGCTGAAGCTGCTCAATTGGTTGCAGAGATTAATGCTTCTGGTCTCCAACTAGATGCTAGTTGTTACGATGCACTAATAGAAGCATCAATGTCAAGCCAGGATTTCCAATCTGCTTTTTCTTTATTTAGGGATATGAGGGATGCAAGAATATCTGAACTGAAAGGAAGTTACCTTACTATAATGACTGCATTAACAGAAAATAATCGACCAGAATTGATGGCAGCCTTTTTGGATGAGGTTGGTGAGGATCCTCGAATTGAGGTGGGAACACATGACTGGAATTCTATCATACATGCTTTTTGCAAGGCTGGTCGACTAGAAGATGCTAGGAGAACTTTTCGGAGAATGGTATTTCTGCAATATCAGCCTAGTGAGCAGACATATTTGTCCTTGATCAATGGTTATGTATCTGCAGAAAATTACTTCAATGTTTTGATGCTATGGAATGACGTTAAAAAGCAAGCCTCAACGGATCACTTAAAGCGTTTTAAGTTAAATCACAGTTTGGTTGATGCTTTCGTCTATGCTTTGGTGAAAGGAGGTTTCTTTGATGCTGTGATGGAAGTAGTTAACATGTCTCAGGAGTTGAAGATCTTTGTGGATAAGTGGAGATATAAGCAAGCATTCATGGAAAACCACAAGAAACTTAGGATATCGAAGCTGAGAAGGAGGAGTACTAAGAAAATGGAAGCCCTAATTGCTTTTAAGAATTGGGCGGGCTTGAATGCTTGAAAGCATTGCCTATTCTCAGGCAAAAGTAATGAACTCCTTTAAATCAGAAAGGCAGCTGCATATTCTTTTGTTCTTGAATATGTGGTTACCAATAAATAATCGCCGCAGGCATAAGTTTTGAGGGTTGAGGAAGACAAGATAGATGTCTAGCAGGAGAGGTGGGATTGCCATAGCAATAATTGCTGCAGGTGCCTTTGATTGTCCTGATTCACCACATGAGCTCCAACTATGTGAAGATTTTGAGAGCTCATTGTGCAGCCAAGATCTGTACAGGCATAATTGGTCTTGAAGCATATTGAGGGAGTTCTGCATAGTAACTCGCATTCTTGTTATGATATTGGGCCTGATCTACATATTGCTATGTTCTACCCAGGAAAATCTGAGAGGTTTGTTCCCTTGTCTGTCATGGAGTGTTCTCTGAAGCTATCTTAAATTGCAATATCATCGTAAGATACTGTGTGGTCAAAGGTCTCTTCTTCTAAAAGAAGATTTGATGCTATATTGTGTCATTGATCATTTGAAGCTGATGGTCTATCCATCCAAGTTAATGCCCCTTACACAAAGAGTAAGCTTCCTTGTTTTATTATTAGTAATTATTGTTCTGTTTTTAATACATTATTAACTCTGTGGCCTGATTTTTTTTCTAAACAAAAGTAGAGAGATTATCCATATTCCAAGCAATTCAGAGCTAAGTAGTTTGCAGTTAATTTGAATGAAAAATGGAAACATCAGAGCTGCTTACACCTGTTCTGTGTAACAAATGACTGCGCCCAGTATTTTCTATACCTGTGTTGCACGGAACGAGGAACGGTGCGATTCGTGGAACGGGAACGGGAACGAGATTCGTAAATTTTAAGAATCGGGGACGGGTGGTACGCTATGGGTACGCGAGAGTCATATTTTGGTACGACAAATAGATATATATAACCTACAATTAAGAATACAATCATATTTTGGTACAAAAAATAATACTAAAAAAGTAAAGTATCATAGGAGAATTAAAATGACAATCTTTGATCGCCAATACTTTCTCATCTCATTACTTTCCATTAATAAGTGAGGTTAAATTAGCAGCTAATTCCTTCCCTAGGCATATATGGGTAGTTGTGTAGAATAAAGAAAGAAAAAGAAAAAGGAAATCAGTTTGACTTTTTCAAAACTGTCGATGTACTCCTCTCTTTGTCTTCTCCCTTTATCTTTATCGTCATCTTCATCTTCCATTCTTCCCCCACAAGCTTCTGGTTTTTACAAGAAAAAAAAGAAAAATGAAAAAATAAAGTCAGAGCCTGAGAAATCCTATCCAAAATTAATCTCCAAAGAAAAATCTAAACAGATAAAGATGGAAAGCCTAGAAAACAAGATCTGGGTTTGGAGAAAAATTGAAATAAAGCAACGCTTACCTCAATTCATTGCCGGAGAAAACAGCCGACGAGTCGCCGTGCAATGACCATCCAAAGGTTTCGGGGCCGCTTAATCAAGAATTGGGTCGCGTCCCTGGACCTCCCAGTTCGGAACCGTCCCGCGTTCCGGGACGAACGTCCCGGAGTCAGGAAACGTGGGTGCGTCCCACGTTCCGTGCAACACAGTTCTATACTCCCTCCGGTATGAAATGATCCTAACATTTGCTTTTTGGCACTAGTTTTAAGAAGAGAGATATTGGACAATATTGCCCTTGCTAATTGCCCTCATCTACTTGCTTTGCAAATGATTGGAAATTTGAAATTTT
>BSSO01004066.1:0-15192 GCA_030267885.1 Mesembryanthemum crystallinum
TATGACGTGGAGCATAGTTTGGTAAATTGTTTTTGAAGTGGCATGTTTTGTTTTTTTTTTTTCTTTTTTAAATAATTTTCCACTAAATCACACTAGTTATTATGGTAATACACTGTAATTTCTAAAAATTTTTGGTCATTAGGCTTTAGATCTAGGTAGAGGTGCAAATCCTAATGGTTATATGGTGGAGGAGATCTGGCAAGAGCTTGCTAAAGCAAAATACTTGGAGTGGGAGCACGAATCTAGCAAGCGTGCATGGGAACTGCAGACCTTGAAGTATGTCATGCATTGAATTAGTTATTTCGTGCTGTTTTGTCATCTTTTGGATGCTTTATGTTATTGTGTATTATTTCTGATGTGCTACCTTCATGTTTATTATTCAGAGAAGCTTGTGAGGACGCTCTTAGGGAGAAACATGTAGTTGACGTTTGTAAGATGGAAGGGTTCATCGATGAAGCCATTGTCGCAAATGCCAAACAGCAGTTGGAGGCTTTAGAGCATGTGTTCAGTAAAGCTGGAGAGAACGACATACCCTCTGAGGTATATTGCTCTATTCTATTTGTGTATTCTCAACCCCTCCCTCAAGCCTTACAAAAGAAGAAAGATCATTAAAATGAAATGAGAAATGTTCTAAACATAGCTGTTACTCATGGGAATATCAATCACACTTTTCAGGTCCCTGATTACCTTTGTTGTAAAATTACACTCGACATATTCCGCGATCCTGTCATTACACCGAGTGGGTTCACATATGAAAGAGCAGTTATTCTTGAGCACATCCAGAAGGTTAACTTTGATTTTTCAATTTATTTGAGTTGTTTTGTTTGACGGCCGTACAATTTTCTAAGCTAGTTCTGACAACTTTGAAGTCGATTGGAACTTAGGTGGGCAAGTTTGATCCAATAACGCGTGAACCACTCAGTCTATCTCAATTGGTACCTAATTTGGCCATAAAGGAAGCAGTTCGGGAATATCTGGACAATCATGGGTGGGCTTATAGGCCGGAGTAACAGTGCAAGTACGAACTCTTGGTTCTTCGCTGCATGGATCAGGTTTTAATACAATAGTATGCTGTAGGACCATTACAGTAGCACTTGCAAGCTTCCCATGCTGATGTGTGTCAATTAGCACATTTCGTTCCTAACTATGCTATTCTTTTGTATGGTCTGATGCATTGCTGTTGTTATGGTATGAGAGGTCATTCGTCTTTGAAATTGTACAGTTACTTGGGGACAGAGATGAAAGTTCTAGTGTTAATGTACAGTCAATGAAAATTTTGAATTCTGTGCAGAATCTCTCTCAGTAGTTCTTTTACTGTTTGTGATTCCATTTTCCTTCATCGTTTGCATATTTATACTGGTGGTTAACAAAGTCGGGGCACTTTCTTCAACTATGAGCAAGGACAACCTTCCCCAACCCCTCAAAAAAAAAAAAAAAAAAAAAAGGCTTGAACAGCCCTATGTTAAAAGTGCAACTTTCTGTTTATTGTTGGCACTCAAAGCACTTGCCTATCAGTTAGTGGTGGGTCTTGACATGAATAGTGTTAAAGTGTAACCCCTTATGCCCTTAAGAAATTGTGAAGGACTATCTTCATTGTCTTATTTGTCCCTCTGCTCGCGTTCTTTTGGAAGCCTGTCTGGGGGTATGTGGCCAATGGTGCAATACCTGTTACCTTCATGTGCCAACTGGGTTTTAACGTAGTATCCTTCCCTGCCTGTTTTCTTTGTCTTTGTCGTCACTGCCTCGCTTGTCATTTGTACTTTCTCTTGGCCAGGCCTTCTTTAGTTTCGTCATTGATATTTGGAAGTCAGTATGATTGAGCTAAGCCTGAACTGGTGGGATCACACTTTGGTTCGTTCAGTACAAACCCGAGCCTATTTTAGTGGACATGTCGTTTAGCGCGGTTTTGGATATATCTTCAGAACGATACAACGATTTGTACACATAGTGGATGACTTAAGGGGGAGTCTTCATAGTCTGTAAAGGATCTGAATCAAATTTATGTAATATCTGGTAGTACAAATATGTTGCTGTTACTCTGAAATAATTGAAGTGGTGGAACAATGATGGTGGTTCTGTGGGTGGTTAGGATTTATGATATTGTATGAAGATGGAATTTTGTTAGGAGGATCCTTATTCATGAGAGCAACCACTGTTTGGGTCGTGCCCACATACACAGTCAGTGATATTGATGACCAATTGGGTCACGTGAACATCTTCCACATATTTCTGCTGTTCTGAGATCCTGACATCATCTGAAACTGTAAACTCTGCATCCAGCTATCTGGATATTTTTGTTCTTGTTTTGACATCCTGGGGCATTACTTTGAGTGTTGCACTTGGTTATTGGCGTGCCACATCTCTGTCAGACTTGAATTAAGACAGTTTTGGTATACGATACAAGTATACGACACAGAATCTTCGCTAATGCAATGGCGTTTTTAGCATTCTTTGGTTTTGTTTCGACTACTGTTTTTTTTTTGAAATGAGGTGAATGTAGACGGGTTTTAAACTTAGGTCTCAGGTGTCACTTTTGTGGTTTTCCAAACCCCGTTTTTTTATAGATGTGTTTTAGTATCGATATCCTATTTTACTTATAGCATAATTTGGGGGGTTAGCCGTTTAGCCAGATAGCCGTTTAACCTGGATAACCCAGGACTTAGATACAGGCTGCTGCGCGGCCTGCGGCCATAATTCTGGCCAGACCTTTCTCCGAAAACTTCAAATTACTCATCTACTTCAACTGTATGGCTCATCATTTCGAGTACGCCTTTTTTTTTTTTTTTTTTTTTTTTGGCGTGGGGGGATCTTTAATCTTCAGTACCTGAACGAAAAGGAGGGGTTGGAAAATGGCGAAGCTATATTAAAGGTTCTGTGATTTGTTATGTTATGACTTAGGAAACATTAACAACAGCACCCAAATGGAAATCCCAACTAGAAAGGATGATATTTGGAAGTCAACTTATGAAGCATCGCTTTTAGATGTCACAACATGGAATTGTGTATGTTGTCATCAGTTCCACATCACCTTGAATATAATTATTTCTTTTAAGAAAGTTTTGTAAGGTACTTATCTTGAAATTGGACATTATTCCAGATAGATACAATATTTCATGTTCTAACGATTGTATCTAAAACCCCAAAACTTGCCAGTAAATCCACGTTGCATACCACCATCTTATAGGCCTTTCCATGTATTGAGTTACTGTCAACTCATTTTTGTCTCTTTGACATTTCAGTTACAATAAATTTAAAACTCATCACTATACCAATCACTTGTTACTCAAGTGGTAACTGATAAGGAGTTCGAAAACCTTTAATTATGATTTTTTTTTTTTTTTNTTACAGAAAGTTACTCCGTAGTACTAATACCTAACCTTTTCTTGTTAAGATAGTACTTTTTTTTTTTTTTTTGGGACTGCAAAAGTACTATCTAATTTGTTGAAAAGAAATGCTTTTTTCTGATTAATCTTCACTTATAACCACATATACTTATGCTAATAAGAAGAGACTCTTTTTTACATCTTTTGATGAAAGACAAAGCATCTTATTTCCTCTTTGTTCTTTCCTAGTCATAAAGCACAAGAATCTTCTACTTCTTAGGCTAAACACCAATTTGAAGGTTTGTGTGCTGATATGACAATTTTATGAGGCATAATCTATCAAAAACAAAGCATAGATTTTTTGTTGAGAACTGTAAGAGAAAGGGGAAAAGAATGAGCTGTTATTCTTTACTACAAGTCTTTCCAATTACCATACTAGGGTTTGTTTGTTAATCCTAGAATAGAGTTGTTCTTAGGCAAAGAAAGTGGCAGCTCCCATTAGATTTTTGATGGGATACACCAACAAAATTTGCCTTATTTTCTCATCCAAGGAATCTGTCTTTATGCATGCATGTCAATTTCATGAGGGTCTTTATCTAAACATTATTGGATTCTTGTTCTTGTTCCAATTTGGGTGGTGGTTGCTTTTCTGTTTTCATAGACCAATGGGGGTGCAATTGTATACAGCAGCTCAGAATATGTGCTGTCTTTGATTTATCAGTTTACAAATCCCCAAAATGAAAAAATGAAAAAATGGAAAAAAGATTCCTAACCCCTCCTCCATTCATTACTCATCTTATAACTATAACAATGACCTAGTGTAATCCTACTTTTGGGAATGTTTGGAATATGCAGTTTTATTGATAATTAGTGCAAGTAATATTAAGACAGTTTCCATTTGTTAATCAGCCTCCACCACACATACAGAGATGAAAGAATAGGCAATGAAAAAAGAGTAATATATGAGAAAAAGTAAGTTGCAGAATTGAATTGAACTGAATGCATATTGGGTGAGTTAATTTAACACACCTTGAGTTTTTCCAAACAACTTATTCAACTCAACTCAATGAGATAGAAATAATCTGGTTTGGAATTGATAGAAACTGAGTAATTCATAATATGTGAGAGAAAAAGTAAGTAGTAGAGCTTAATTGAACTAAATTAAGGTGTCATTTGGCCTAGTTTTTAGAATGATGAGTTTCTCCTTTACAAATCTTTCATCTCTTTCTCCTTCTCATGCATTTTTCTTGTCCCTATGAGTTTCTAATAAACCAAAATGTCGGCTAGAACTCGAAACTTTAATAGAATTTTTGTTTCTAGCCCATTCTAATTTTTTATTAGAAGCTGTTCAAGGAGAAGGAAGTGAAGGAGGAGGAAGTGAAGGAGGAGGGAGGTGGAGAAGAGAGATTTATAAAAGAGAAACTAAAAATGTAGAAACTAGATAAAACGGCACCTAACTTATATTGAGGGTGAGCTCATTTCAACTGAAAATAAAGTGCCAAACTAAATGAAACTGAATTGAACTAATTATTGCAGATTGAAAGTGATGAAATGAACACACCCTGAATGCAATTCGGTAACGACAAAATGAACAGAATGGTCTAAAAACTACTTTTATGTCACATAATATGCATGTAATGCAATTGCCCATCAATAATTCATCTGGATAATTATGAACACTTGGATGCATGGCCAATTGGCCATTATCGTGTCCAGTTCATATGCCTCGACCTCTATTTTTGTTGGTTTCATCTTATGATGAGGATCTTTCTGGATGATGAGAAGTTTGTACTTACTTTCTTGATGAATTGAGAGAAACTGTGGATTTTAGTATACAAGTGATTTGTTAGTGCCCACCCTGTCAATGGATGGATGATAAAGTGAAGGACTATAAGCTCTAACAACCCAATTAATGGTGTTGGGTGTTTATATGAGCAACTTTGGCATTCTAACACATGGTAGGTTCCCTCCTTTGTCCTTAGAAAATTGAACTCCCTACCATCTTGGGTTTCTTCTGTCTTTTCTTTTACCACCTTAGCTTTCATCTTCTTCTTTCTCATTGAATAGTAGCTACCACGTCCTAGCGACGAGTATAATATGCACATGACACTTGTATTATTCTTTGGAAGATTCACAACGTGTCACAATAATGGTTGAAGATGTAATAACTTAATGTATAGTAACACTGCATTTTCAATTCAATCATACTAATTAGAAATGAGATAGATCGACCGACTTTCTTGAGTGACTCATTTCCCTTCATGTTATTGTGTTTACTTTCATTTCAATTCAATATTTTCAATTGTGCGTATTCACTTCAATTCAGTTATGCAATTCAATTGAACACATTCCCATTCAATATTTATACTCTATGTTGTACTATTATTACTGGTTCAAGGACAAGTAAGATTTGGGGCTCTTGAAAGCATACTTTTTAATTGCTTTTCTAGGCTACAATGTTGAAACTATGCAAATGCCTTCCAGTTCGTTAAATGCTTTTAAAAGCAACTGAATGCAGCCATACAAAATCTTATGTCCTTTTAGTCCTCTCTACCATTAAAACTGCAATTTTGAAGTACTCCCTCAATTCAAAAGAAATTGTGTCATTTTTCACATCTTAGGAATCCAACTTTATGAAGTTAAACAAGTACTATCTATTAAGGTTTTGTTTTATTGTCATGTTCTCTTCAACTTTTATGGTTAGCTTGAATCAGTTCAGTTTAGTTCAATCCAATTCCAAATTTTAGAAATTTTGTTGTGAAAATGAATTTTTCTAAAAAGAAATGATTTTTAAGAAAATATAACTATTTAGAATTTTCAAATCCTAAAGAAACTGAATATTTTAGGAGCATATTACATTGCTTGATTCTCTTTTCTTATTTACTCCATTGAACTTCATCTACTTCATGAAATTAAAGTGAAGTAAAATACATAATGAATTAACTTACTTCATGCGCAATTGTATCCGACTCAATTAGAGAAACAGGAAAAGAAAACGCCAATACATGTTCTAGTCCACTTCATATCAGTTTTTTTTTTTTTCTTTCATAGAATTAATAAGCTAGCCTTAACATCATACTTAGCTCTTAATCCTTAAGACAACATAAATTAGTACTAGTATATAGCATATATGCATTTTATGTAATTTTAAGAGGGTTAAGGGAAGATAATGACCTTAATTAGTACATTATTAAACAATTATAGTAGGGTGATTATATAGTACTCCCTCTGTTCTCAAATAAAGGTTATATGTGAGTTGCGGATTACCAAGCGTAACCTTCATTTGAGAACGGATGGAGTATGACGTATGATACATGAAAGTTGGTAGGAAGTTTGGCAAGGAATTGATTAAAGTTTTTGTAGTAAAAGACAGTGAGTTGGCCAGGTTGGGTCCATATCAACAGGTACTTTAGTTTCCCACATCATCATCCTCAGTGTCGGCATCTTCTCATTATTCCTTTCTTATGAATAATGAATAATGAATAATGAATAATGAATAATGAAAATCCATTTTTAACTTCTTATGCCTTCTTTTATTTGTTCTTCTATGATCATTATTAGTACTTAATTCTAAAATCTTTCCATAAATATTAAATTTTATTTATGCACTTGGCCTTCATATGGGTGTCACATTATTAATCTTGGCATATACGAGTAGTTTTTACTTTTTATGAAAAGATTTGGATATGGATGTGTTTATGGATAATGATGAGTTATTTATCTTTTCTTTTCATTGGGAAGAAAATTTTCATTGATCAATAGATTTTGGATTTTCTACATCTAATCAATAGCTACTTTTTATCTGAATTTATTCAAACTCGTATGAAATTAAAGAAGCAAAATCCCCTCCAAAAAAAAAAAAGTAGCAAAAGTGAAGGGGAATTATGATTGTTTATTGAGGCAACGAATATTAATTATAGAACTATAATTGATTTCCGTTTTTAGGAGTATTTTGATTAGGCAAATGGTTAGGTAAATTTTAGCTTTTTTATTTAATTTTTTTTTTTTTTTTTTTTTTTTTTTTATAGATGACTACTATATATTCCAAACATCACTGTTGAAAGTTAACGTCTCGGGACATTCACTCATGGTCATATGATCAAAAGTAATAAAAAAAAATTCTGCATATATTTGAAAATACAAATCTCCTTATATATAGAAAATTGAACTTGTCTTTTGTATTTATAAAACTTACCCTAAATTAAACTTCACACAACTAACTCCAACCAACGCGGTGAACCAATGACTATCACATACTATTAACTCGAGCTTCTAGGTAGTAAACATAAATTCATTAGAATCGGAACCATTATATTTGTCCTTTTACTAATACTATGCTGTATTTTCTCTCCTTTTTTTTCCCTTGGTATTTAATTATAACTTGGAAGAATTGCAGGAAATGTCAGTATAACTTTGAAACTGGATATCAATCTCAATACTTCGATTAAAAAAAGGATGAAAATGATCACTGACACCATCAAAGGTTTATATATAATTCGAGTATAAAACATCAAATTTAGGAACTTAACTTTTGATTGAAAAAAAAAAATTCAAAAATTTGATACTTGAGTGTTCTATTATTAATTGGATTTATTGATGTAAAACAATCCATTTAAATAATTCTTTCTAAAGTTTCATTACAAAATTCAGAGGAGGTTTCATTCTTTTAATACTCTTAACAATTAAAAATAAAAACTGCGTATATCTAATCATTTTATGTCTCATTCCAGGCGGGTCGCAAAAGTTTCTTACACTCAATTTGTATCATTTGTTGTTGTAACAAATTGAAGTTTCTTTTTCATACTTTACTTCACAAAAATGGATTCCACCATTGCTTGATATATCTCCTCATTTTGCATAAGATAGGAAAAAGTTTCTTGCATACCCACCTCTTAAAGTTAAAATGAAACCAAAACAGTATCACTTTTTCATATGATCAAACAAGGATCATCATCAAAATTTGCAAATTCATTCTCTCTACCATCAAAAGAAAGGTTATTAATGGTGGTGAGAAGAAAAAAGAAAAAAAAATCAAGTTTGGTAGCAACTGTTCCATTCAAGACTTCTTGGACGTTACATGAGAAAAAAAGGACAACTTTGGGTTGACACTTTGGAATTTGGATGGACCACAAGCACCTGATACTTGCTCTCTACTGTCCATTGAATAGGAACACACCATTACTTATTTTTGTCTTCCCCATCTCACTTCCAGTTCCAGCCACTCAATTCATTGATAAACAAGTGCCACCCCAATTTTTTTTTTTTTTTATTTTTTTTTTTTTTTTTTTTACTTTCTATGTCTTGTTTGGTAGAAGGCTTTTCAGCCAACTTTTTGGACAATCTAGATTGTTTGACCAATTGACAATCTAAAACTCTAAAAACTGGTGTTTGATAATCAGCTTGTTTTGACTTTTTGGATCAAACAAGCTGAGTTTTGAAAAGTTAGGGGGGGTAACTTTTTGGGTTAGCTTGTTGGATTAGTATGCAAATTGACAAGTTTGTTCAATACTATAATAATAAAACTAAAAAGAAACAACATTTATGAATTATATTCATGTCCTTATTGGTCATTTTATATCCAACCAGCTACTGATAACCAGCTGACTTTGCCAAACATATTTTTACAAACAGCTAGTCAAACCAGCTAATACAACCAGTTAGCAATAACCAGCAACCAGCTACCAGCTGATTACCAAACAAGGCCCTAATCATTTACGTATTTGATTTAGAGCTTGTTTTTTCCAACTTATTTTGACTGAACTCAAACTGAACTGACTAAACTAAATTGATCTTAGTAGAATTGAACTGAACTGAATGAATAGTAATTTGTGAGAGCAAAAATAAATTGAAGGAACTGAATTGAACTGAACTTATCTAAACTGAAGTGAAACTTATTCAAATAAGTTGAAAAGAACATGCTCTTGAAATACTCTATTCATCTTGTAATTGGTTGTCAATTTTTTTTAATCTGAATGTCCACAAAAGATAGTCATGATCCTCAAATTAGTAATGAATTGTACTTGTACTTCGAATAGAAGTGATGTATACAACTTTTTTCAATTCGTTGTTACCATTCTATTTCGTTATATTCAGATATGCAAGATTGCAACTTTTATTTAGACATGATATTTTGATTCATCTAGGCAACTTTATTTGATTTGAACGTGGTGAACTGAAATAAAGTGAGCCAAGTGAATTGAACTAGATTAAAAGGAAAACCGAATGAATAGTAATATGTAAGTCAATGAAATAATTAAGTTCTAAAACTCAATTGAACTGATTGACTTGAACTCAATTGATTATAAAAGGAAAACGATATAATGAATAAAGTCTTACGAGAGATCAGCTCAACACCAATTTGTTAAAATGAACAAAACTTAAATCTTAAATTCGTGGTAAATACAAAAAGTAACAATTAAATCTGCACAGAGGGACTATATGTAGAAAATTTTGGCTCTATCTCCAATTTCACAAATGCAAAGTTAGGAAAAAGAAAAAAAAATATATATATATATTCAAGCCTTATATATTCAAGCCTGCAAGCAACTTAATACTCAAAAGAACTACTTTGGTGGCTTCTTTAAGAATCTGGCAAAATACCATCTGAATGCTTAGAACAGGAACACTTGTTTATAGATAGAAACAAAAAGACAAAACTCCACTATGGCTAAGGTAGAACCCAAAAAAGGGAGTACACTACACCAAAACTGCCACATAAATACATAATATTGCTACTTTGTCATATTATTGAGATTGCTTTTTCAGATAATGCTCCCTCAAATTCTTTTTTTTTTTTTTTCTCATATATTATTCACATAGGAAACTATGGCTCATAACTCATAAGCCTAAGACAAGAAAAGAAAAGAAAAGACTCATGGAAGGCAAGAATTTACAAAAAGGAAAAGGGAAAAAAAGGGGGGGGGGGGGGGGGGTTGACAAAGAAAAGCTTGAAAAGGTACAAAATTTACATACAGTATTTGATTTTGGTAGGTTGCAAATTGCAATTGAGGCCTTTTATGCTCAAACCATTATCAAGCAGAGTATGTGAGATTAAGAGCTCTGTTTAGTCTATCAAGTATACCATTAGCTTTCCTCTTGGCCCTTGAAGTCCCATCTTGGGCTAGTTGAGACAATGTTCTATAAGCTCGCTCCTCGTCTCGCATCTCTCTCAACTTGGTTCGATCGTTTATGCATATTGTGAAGAGGATTGCAATACAATTCTCCTTATTCCGAGCACAAGAGCTGCCTCGGATGATAGCTAGCAAACATGGGACAGCCCCGAGGTCAGCCAGCTCCTCCACGGCCCTTTGATGAGTCGAGAGCATGGCTAGTATTGCTAATAACTCATCGACTTGAACCCCATTCTTGATCTTCTTCAACATTACCCTCACTGCACCTTCTCGAACAGCCCTTGCCTTGTTCTCTTGGATAATGCAAAGGTTGAAAATAGCCGAGGCAGCATCCTTCACCGCCAATGGTTGTCCCTCGTCTAAGAGTTCAATCAAGGGCTTCAATGCACCAGATTTTCCAATCAGGATCTTGTTCGAATCAAGGGCAGATAATGTGAAGAGGGCTGCAGCTGCGTTGCTCCTTGTCTCCGGTGTTCCACATCTAAGTGCATCGATTAGTATAGATATTACCATTGGTGTCTCAGCAACAAGTTTCTTGTTACTATCATGGATGGATATGTTCAATAACGTCGTGATCAAATCCTCTTGGAGATCTTGATGGATCTCACTACTACTTCGAGATCCTCTCCTTTCAGTAAGAGGCTTCAATAGCAAAGATATAGCCTCGGCTGATTCACCAAAAACAGCCCGGAAAGCTGGCATTCGCTTCGTGAGGAGCCGGAGTTCCTTAGCTGCGGCCTTTTGCTCCAAAATCGACTTGGACATTTTGTTAAGAAGCGACGAGCAATGGTCTCGATCAGCCTCCATGACACTGTCCTCGTTTATATATCCAATGGGTTCGGGGATTTCGACCCCCCGGTTCTTGCACCATTGAGAGATCATATCCCTGATCAAGTAATTCGGAGTGAGGAGTGAATGTGAGAGGACTTGTTGTGTAAGAGGGCATGCCCTGTGCCCTGCTTTCAGCCATTTTTGGATGAAGGGTCTGTCATAAGTCTGTGAAACACCGGTCAAAAAAATTGGCAACACAAAACAAACAAGTTTAAGGTTTTTTGGTATATTTGATTGATGACCAAATAAAATTAGGCTACATTATTGCCATTCTCTGTGTCAGAGGCTAAGCACATAGACCAAACACGCCAGCAAATTAACATCAAACCAAGTGATTAAGCTAAAACCATTATTAATTCACAATTATATACTCCATAAGAGAAAATCATATAATTATAGGGAACATTTACTAGACAATGTTATAGTATCATACGTTTAAGCAAAAAACAAACTATCAACCTGTCATTAAATCATTATTAATGACCAAAATTAACCCCATGCTCTGTTTCTTACTTGAATTGGTTTTTACCCAACTTAGACAAAGAACAAGTGGGCAGAACTTAATCACTCAAAATCACAATATCTCGAACAAATCACATTCATATACACATTCAGAAAATGAATCAATTCATTAACACCCACATAATAAAGCCAGAATTAGGTGCTTTGCGTTGATATTAAGCAAAACCCTCACATCACCTTCTGACAAGAATCAGAATTTTTCCTCCATTGACAATGACATCAACGAAAAAAATTTAAAATTTCTGGAAATTACATTCAACAGCAATTTTACAACAAGAACATGCCCAACCCAGTTGATAATTACCATCAATAATTCCAAAAAAAAAAAAAAAATTGTTGCAAAAAATTATTAAAATTGAAATTAAATTCAAACTAACCTGGCCGGTGGAGATAACAACAGGATCTTTCATAAGCTGTTTAGAGAGAGGGCAACAGAACTCCGGTGGGCATTCATCGTGATCACTGAGACTCAACGACGCCGTTTTTTTGACACCCTTTAAAGCAGAGAGAAGCTCTTTTGCCCTATCAATGGCGTCAAAAGAGCAAAGAGAAGAAGAAGAGGAATTATTATTTGAATCTCCATTGTTGTTATTATGATGAATTTCGTCGTCTAAGATGGCGTTCATCAGTATCTTGAGCTCTCTCTTCAACTCCATTACCCTCGCCGGATCTCCCTCCGCTGCAACCGCCGCATTCTTCGCCATCGGAGAAATTAAGGACAAACCCAGATTCAAAATCTGCTTGAATTGAAATGGGTTCTCATCAGAATCAAAGAATTCTCTCTCAATCTCGAATTTTGAGTGTGGTTTGCTCTGTTTCTCTCTCTTGGTGCGGTGAGAGGAGAGTGAATGAAGAGAGGAAGGGGAAAGACGAGGAAAGAGGGGGGAGAGTAATGGAGGGTGGGAATATAATATAATACTAATAAATAGGAGGAGAGAGAAAGAGAAAGAAGAGACGTGGGACCCAGAGGGTCTACAATGCACGCCACCAAGGAATCCAGTGGGGAAGCCAGCTGGCAGTAACGCGGGTGAGACTTGCTCACTACTCGACTCGTTTCCTCTCTTTGTGTCTCTCACTCAGTGAGTCATTGGACTAAGTAAACCTAAACTGAATTGAAATCAAAATAAGATTGACTAAGGTCGAATTAAGGTATTATAGTCTATAATCACCTTCGTATGTGAATGCCTTTTGAGTTTAAAGCGTGGATTATGCATAAGCACAGTTTATTTTTAGAAGGCTCAACTATAGGAGTATGAGAATTATCAGAATTCGAACCTAAGATCTTTTGGTCATTGTAGATCTCATCATACCATATGAATTAACCATCTCAGCCAAAAAAATTAAGTCAATAGTTAGAAGCCCAATTAATTTATATGTCTCCTAATCAAGTGTGTGATTTATTGGTAATAATGTAATGTGAGCACCGCAACAGTGGGTAGTAAAAATTTGGATCTAGTACTACTACTATTTACTCCTTACACACTGTTATACTTTTACTGCTGCTGATGAGACTATCTGTCGAGTGCCAGAAAGAAACATCCCACTTTTTTCACAAATCCATAACATAGCAATTAGCATTGCATACCCGGACAATTTTCGAATAGCGGGCGAGGTGATGGATAGGATAGGAGTTAGCCGATCATTTAGTTGTTTGGATGGGATTGGGATTGAGAATTTGGGATCGATTCATTTAGTGGTCGTTTGGTTTCATATGGGGAGTGGTAATTGTTGAAAAGTTGTATTTTACTAGAATTATAAGTTCATGTGAAGTCAAAAATGTTGTTTGGTTGAACATGGGAATTGAAACTTCCTGCAGTAAGTTCCATTTACCTAGATTCCCCTAGATAAGCAACTTCCCCATCATGTGGGAAGTATAACTTCATTGGAAGTCCAACTTCCTTCATTTACTGTTAACCAAAATACTCAAAAAAAATCTTACTTCCCATAAAGTTGCACTTCCTGTGTTTTTAGAGTGTCAAACAAATGACCACTAAGTGTTGGTCTACTTCCATTCATATTGAATTTGGTCTATAGTCTAGATATTAGTAAACTTCTTCCTCCATTGTCACACGGATATTTGATAACTTTGTGTATGTTGTAAATAGATATATAGTTAGTCAAAAATTCGACTCTAGAAATGAAAATAAAGTATTATACTTGCACTAGTAAAACTTGACTTCAAACCAGTGTTTTGGTTACAATTGGTCCTACGTGTGATTATTAAATATGATAGATTATCAGTTAAATGGTAGCCTAGTGATTAATGCTAAGATATACTTAGACTAGAGTAATAGTAACAATTAACTTTCTATAGGTGACTTTGTTAGAATGGTCTCATGCACATTTACTTGTTATACCGATGAGTGATCACATTAATTATATCTTGATTGTTACTAAGATTTAGGCCCATGTCAAAGGTTGATCTGAAATTTGATTCTAGATGTAAGCTGAATGTACTTGCAACGGTAAAATGTGAAATCAGATAGGTGACTTTATAACACTTAGGTCTCATTAAGTTTGAATGTGTAAATGTGTTTTCTTTAGATTCATCTTCACAAATAGAATCAATAAATCATCATAAATTCATAATATTATCATAAAAGGTTCTTTTTATTAATAAATTTATATAAGACGGTCAATTCTAGACGAGAAGAGTACGTACTAACAGAGTTATATCTCTGGGACAACTAAAAAGGTAGGAATGTTTGTATTTCTAGTTAAAGTGAAAGGAAACCATGTCACGGCTGTAACTTGATGTACCAGTAGACATGGTGGTAGTGAATATAGTTGGGCATCCCATACCGAGACTTTAAATAGAAGAGACAGAGGTCAAGTCCCTTTCATGTACAGTAAGTTATAACTATATATTCATCCAAAACTTATGAACCAACTCATGTTTGATGTAATGATTCTCGGTTTTTACTGCGAAAATGGGAACTGTATGCATCTCCATAACACTTATCCTTTCAACTTCAATTTAATTGATAGAATCCCTAAAATGCATTGTCTACCAAAATTAACGAGTCTTGAGGTTCTTGTCATATTTCAAGGCATCTCCTTTATGGATGGAGGAGTTATTGTGGTTGAATCGACATCAAAGTATGTGCGTGCTAGAATGGTTCAATTCAATTTGGCTTTTAATCTCAATTGGTATTCACTAAAAATCAAGAAAATTGAATGTATGTTCATTTCAACTTACACAATCTGTATTTAGTTCGGTTTAATTTAGTTCTGTCCACAACTTATCTCTCTCACATATTATTATTCGTTGAGAGCCCATTCAATTTAGTTCAAATCGTATTATTTGAAATGAACACACCAGTCATTTACGAGTACATTCATAAATGGGTTGGCAAAATGAGGAAAAATCACTCTAAATAATCCCA
>BSSO01004067.1:0-15191 GCA_030267885.1 Mesembryanthemum crystallinum
CCCACAAAAAAAATTATATAAGGGGGTTTTTTACAAAAATTGTATTATATAAGGGGGTTCCCCGCAAAAAATCCTTTTCTTTATTATTAAACTTATCTTTTTTAACATAGATATTTTATTTATCATTTTACGTTTTAATATTATATAGAATATTTTAAATAATCATAAATAAAATAATCTATGTTTGTTTGAGAACGAAATCAATCAAAGTCATTTGAACCGAACAACAGGAAAAGGAATGGGACATGAATGATTGTATGCCATAATTGATACTTGAACCAAACAAACCATAAAAGTAACAGTTATTGTTACCATTTACGGTCCTTATTTGATTTCATTCCATTTCCTTTCCAGTATTTTAACCAAACAACCCCTAATTGAAAATGTGGACTAGAGAAAAATATCCACATAAAACCATATGATAATAACTCATTGATGCTTTCCAATACTTCATTATGAAGGCATCCTTACCAGTAACCACCAAGTACTACCAAATGTCAAGACCCACATAACTATGAAGATCGAAGGGGTCTGGTCTATCAATATTCAAATATTGGATTCTTTTTCAAGAAGATATGTGAAGAAGTTCTATATTAAATATAGGCTACCTAGTACAAACCCTCCTACTCTATCTCAGCTACCTAATGCAACCCTCCATATATGACAGTGCTAATCAAAGGCTCAGGCAGTTGTATCACCACATATTAGAAAATCAACTGGCCCTTTACGTAATCCGCATCAATCTCTTCAGTTAAGATAAACTCACAGTCGAAAGTATATCAACTGAAAGATACTGCAAACCCGCGAATGAGTTGTAATCCACTAAAAAAGATACCTGACACCATCCTTGTGGCCTCTTCTAAATATATTAGGCGGATTTAAATCCATCATCCACCCATACTAGAGGCCCACTTTCACCCCGAAGAAAATATAGTAGATACCTTATGCAACCCTCCATATTTACCACAAGCTTAAGACATTAACATTTGGTAATTGGTATCATCAAATAGAATATCAGATTCTCGCAAGACATTCCATAACTGATCCTAGATACAACCTGAGCAAATCTTCAATTATGCTAAACTCAGTCTTGAAAAGTTATTAAGTACGAACAGCATTAACATATATCAATCATCAACAACTAAAATAAACTGCAACGCCACTAATGAGTTATAATCCACGTACAAAGGATGCTAGACACCATCTTGGATTCCCCCTTGCCACTCCTAACTCTTGTATTCTCACTAGGTCACTTGAAAAATACCAAACTAGAGGCGAAATCTCACCTCAACAAAATATATATACTGCCCATGTAACAGGGAATGAAAGGCAGTATGGCGTCCATGATCAGTGTGCCAAAAAGTGAGAAAGTACATCTCTTTCTAACTTAAACAAGCATGGGATCCACTATTAAGTAGATCCACTTTGTAAAAATCAGAAAATATACCACACACCAATCTTCAGTCAAGCAAGATCTTACAACAAATCCTTTTTCGCTCACTAGCGACTAATATATTCTTATACTCCCAATGTAACAGGACCTATTTGTAATTTGTCAAATTCGGCACAAATACTGCACATATTCCAGACATTTTGGTCATCGTACTTCTGGAATGTCGCAGAGTTTGACGATATAAAAACGCTCTGTCTCACTAACGACAAACACTTAATAGACATGGTTCTTTCTTTTGGCAGAACCTGCTTTAGTCAGCATTTTGTGTCCTCAACGAGTACGTTCTTGATTTCTGAAAATTTAATGTAAGATCATGCCAGCTTCAAATTGATTCCATCAATTTACTTTTCACTGATTTATGTCCACAATTCCAAAAGTCAGAGAGGTTGGGACAGTACAAGAGTCCACTAAAGCTCTAATGAAGAGCAAAACAGAAGAAAACAAATAGAAGTGCGAAACGGAGAATAGAGAAGCAAAGAAATTGGTCAAAGAAGCTAAGTTTACAGGGTAAACATCTTATAGATGCCAATTGCCAAACATCATAAACCGAGGAAAGGGCCATGTTCAAGTTGGTAAGACTAAAGAGATGAGAACAAGACACTTAAATCAAAGTGAGGTGCTTTAAGCATTAGGGTGGCAAGGAGTTTAAGGATAAGGCAAACATCAAAGAAGGGTCAGATGGTTACTTCTTGTTCTATAAGCTATTTAATGACCGTGGTGATTGCTATCACCCAATGAAAGCTAAATAGAAACTTCATATTGTATTACAGTATTGCGAGAGATAAGTAGAGCTGCCAAATAGGTCGTTTCGTGTTGTGTTGAAAATAAAGGGGTAAAAAAAATCCTAACACTAACCTGATCCATTTAAATGGGTTGGAAATGCACAACGATAACCCAAACCGCTTAATAATTGTATCAACTCACTTAGCCATTTTAGCTCATTTATTTCCAAAAACTCAAAAATAACATAAGAAATGAATAAAATAATACTAAAGAAATTTAAAACTTCTCGATTAAACTTTCCACAAATGCATTAAAATTATAGGTAAGGGAAATTGTATACACCATTACACCCTCAAGTTTTAATAGTAATATTGGTCAAATTAGTTAATTCTTGACATGTTCGAGTAAATGTCAATGTATGTCAGTTTCGTGTTTAAAAATCTCAACTCTTAACCTATTTTGTTTAATCAAATGGGTTAATTCGATCGACCTGCTTATTAAACGGGTTGAAAATCTTAACCCTAACCTATTTTCGTGTCCGATTCATATTGTGTAATCGTGTTATTGCAAGTCTAGAGATAAGTATAGGAGGGTTTTAGAAATATGAAGAGTGAAGGGGTAATTAGGCTATAAAGGATCCGCATAGAATTTTGGAGATGCGTTAGAAAATCAGAGAGATGGAGGCTTAGAACATTGATTCCATTATACAAGCACAAGGGACAGATGAAAGCTACACCAACTATAAGGTACTAATTTGGTAAGGGATAATATCTCATTACAAAAAAGGTTGATAAAAAGCATTAAGGATACATCCATCGTCAAAAACCAAATTAGCTTCATGATGGGCACATAACAATGGGGCCATTCATCTCCTCATACAACTGATGAAGCTATATAGACAAAAGGAAGGATCCTTACATTGTCTATGGATCAATAAGGGGCTTATCACAGAGTGCCTATAGTATATACTAATGCTTTTATGAAAACTAAGATGATATAAATACTATAGTCTATACTAATGAGATAATCTTGTGAAAAGATGGAAGTGACCTCAGTTGGTGAAACGATCCGTGAGATGAAAAAAAACCAGAGGAAACTGCAAATATTAGCAGCATTTAAAAAGACAAAAACTAGATATGCTTTAGCAAACAAAGATCTCTAAGTGTCTGTTTGGCCAAGCTTCTCCCAACTTCTACTTTTCCCTTCACATTCCTTCTCCACCACCCTCTCTTCCATCACCACCTCCTCCACCACTTTTGACTTCTATGAAGTTAAAATAGGGTTAGAAGTATTTGTAGCTTCTACTTCGAAGTCAAAAGTGGAGGAGGTGGTGGAGGAATAAGGGATGGTGAAGGAGAAATATGGAGGAAGAAGTAGAGTAGGAAGAAGCTTGGGCAACCGGCCCTAGATTTATGAGGGACAATAAATTTGTTTCGTATCCCAATTTGACAAGTTTCTAGCTTAAACAGAGAAACCTGAATTAAGAAATCTATATTCAAATAAAATTTCACATGTTAAATGAACTAAGATGACTACAAACACTTTTACTCATCCTCTTAATTGCGAAAATTGGTACCAACCATAAAAAGTTTATTCCCACTTCACCGAAATTCAACAGGCATTTACGACGAATTCAGGCTCTTACCCACATACCCACCTCATTCAGACCTTTCAAATGCGCTTAATAAAAAGAAAAGGCCACAAATTAGTGATTGTGGCGCGCTATACCAACTACAGCTACCCT
Organism: Mesembryanthemum crystallinum; assembly: GCA_030267885.1. Lineage (NCBI taxonomy): Eukaryota > Viridiplantae > Streptophyta > Magnoliopsida > Caryophyllales > Aizoaceae > Mesembryanthemum > Mesembryanthemum crystallinum. The sequence continues at coordinate 3,921 of BSSO01004067.1, forward strand.
AAATCCTACTGTGATCTTGGTGTACTGCTATGTGATAAAGAATTCACGGTCACTAAAAATTGTGCTTCTCAAGGAAACAAGCTGTATATATCACAATTAATTTCGGTTGCAAATAAGCCCACAAATCCAACCATAAGAAAAATCACACAAACACAAATCTCCGCACAATAAAATCAAACAGTCATATAATCAAGGCAAATTATTGGTAATTTCTGGGAAATCAATGCAATTTAACATGAACCAAATCTACCAAATAAGAAATCATTGCTAGACCAACAACAACTAAATGAAATTGAAAGGAAAAGAAGGGTTTAGGACTTACAGAAAGTGGCCCAAAAAACAAAAACCCGAGCTTTAGGTTTTCAGAGCTGGAAAATCGATCGACAGAGAAGGGTAGTGAGTGAGTGACACGGTATGAGAGAAACGGCAAGGCAAACGTTGAAGAAGATGAATGGGTGACTAAGGGCACGCAAAATGTTTAAGGTTTTCTAGCAGTAGAGCATCACTGTGGGAGAGGAGAGGGTAGGCATTGTTGAAAAGATGGAAGTTCTTACCTTTTTCACAAATTCTCACTTAAGATTTTCAAAGAAATACAGAATAAATAACCCTGAATTATCAAAATGGTTTTTAAGTGCATACTCTTGGACAACTTGTTCTTTTAAAACTTGAGTGAGTTAGGATGGAATTAAAAATGAACACCTTTGACACATTAGTTCACGAAACACGAATATTGAGTTTTAATGGGAAAAAAAATCCCCAAATGACCAAATGAGTATTTTTAATGACCACAAATGGACAATTTGGTATATAAAAAATCTCCGGTGACATATAGGTATTTAAAATGAACACCGGCAACCAATATGGTATTTTAAAATGAAATACGTGTCATATTCTCTCAAAAGTACGCCGGATCACAGAATCTCGATATTTGTTTCATTTAAAACGTACTTATATGCCATATAATTGTATTTTATATCGTATTTTGCGGGGGTATTTCCCAATTAGATAGCTATTTTCTATCATTAGTTGTGTATTTTTACATTTGAGAGCTATTTAAGAGCTCTTACATGGGGAAATACCCCACAAAATACGAGATAAAATACAATTATATGGCATATAAATACGTTTTAAATGAAACAAATATCAAGATTCTGTGTTCCGGCATACTTTTGGGGAAATATGACACATATCTCATTTTAAAATACCATATTGGTTGGCGGTGTTCATTTTAAATACCTATATATCACCTGAGATTTTTTATATACCAAATTGTCCACTTGTGGTCATTAGAAATACCCATATGGTCATTTAGGGATAAAAAAATCATTTTAAGATCATTTTTCGGTATTTTTCTCCCATTTATAATTTTCAAAATGATTTTTCTCCGTTTTTTATTTCATTTTCTCAGTTTCTTTCTTTTTCTCCATTTTTCTCCTTTTTTTCTCCCTTTTCTTCCTTAAAAATGAATACTCTTTGCTGCAGTGAACTTTCCCCCTCACTTGAACCCCCTGCCTTGATGTGAGAAAAATAAGGAAGAAAAGAAAGGAAATAAGGAAGAAAAGGGAGAAAAATGGAGAAAAAGAAAGAAAACTGAGAAAATGAAATAAAAAGGGAGGAAAATCATTTTGAAAATCATAAATGGGAGAAAATGACTTTAAAATGATTCTTTATTCACTAAAACTCAAGATTTTGATTTTGTGGACTAATGTGCCAAAGGTGTTGATTTTTAATCTCATCCTGACTCATTCAAGTTTTAAAAGACCAATTTGTCTAATAGTGCTCACTTAAGAGACCATTTTAGTAATTCGGGGGAATAAATAAATTAAAATAGAATTAATATATAATACTCCTATGCAACCTTCTAACCGTTATAAGATTCAACCCAGATGCCACTTTTTTCCAATTTAAGGTTGCTCTTAGCAACTTAAGGGTGACTTTTTACATCTTAGTTAATTTTATTAAAATACGCTAAGTTGCACAAATTACCTTAAAGTCGCTCAAAGTAGCCCATAAATTGCAAAAAGTCGCCATTGTGGTTTGTCTAATGGTTAGACGGTTGTACCTAAGAATTAGACAACCCATTTTCAGGGGTGATTTTTTGCAATTTAGGGATTGTTTTTAGCGGCCGCAAATTCTTGTTTACAACCGTCTAACCGTTAGACGATTCAATCCAATGGCGACTTTTAGCGAATTATGGGCAACTTTTACCGATTTAGGGGTAACTTTTTACAACTTAGCGTATATTATAAAATTAACCTAATTTGTAAAATGTCACCTTTAATTTGCTAAAAGTAACCCCTAATTTGAAAAAAGTAACCTCTGGGTTAGATAGTCTAACGATTAAATGGTTGTACAAGAGTGTTACTATTTAGCGACTTAGGAGCTATTTTTTACAACTTCAGTTAATTTCATAAAATCACCCTATGTTGTAAATAGTAGTCCTTTAGTCGCTAAAAGTAGCCCCTGAATTAGAAAAAAATAGCCTATAGATTGAGTCGTCTAATGGCTACACGATTGTACCTAATAATTTTTCTTTCCGTATTACAGTAGCAAAAGACTCTGTCAAAGCTTTTTGGAATTTTTATATTTAATATTTTAGTACACATCTTGAATAAGAAGATCCATCGTGTAGTACTATATCAACAAATGGGCAATTCTTCCACTGCCACCACTAAACAAGGGCCGTGAAAACACTATTAGATTGGTTGTAAATAAACTAATTTTGGCTGCAATAAAATTCAAAAAATCATAATAATCACTTTGGTTGACCAAAGTGTTTTTGTATTAAGCCAAATCTGAAAAATGATAAGAGTAAATGATCACATAAGATTTATTATTCACTCAAATGCGAAGGCGCATAGAAAAAAAAATTGCAGACTAAAGGCTCCAATGAGTGATGGTCAATGTAAAATTTCCATCAACAAAGAAACTGAAAACTAATAATACTCTCAAAATATAAAGAGATATCAATGCCTAATTTATAGGACAATCTAACTCTCACAATACAATAGAGTTGGATTTTTACGAGATAAAGGAAGGTGATAGGGAAATAAATTGTCACTTGAAGATTATCTCGCACGACTCTTCTTTTTTTTTGGCCTAGATTTCACATAAATAGTTTCTAGTATGAACCCATCAAACTAGGCATCTAAAATCATTTAAAAATCCGAAATTTTACGGTGTATCCTTGTAGTATACGTATTTCTTCAGCGCGTACCAGTAAGTCGGAGGACTTCATGATGTACCCCTAAAATTTAAAGCTTCTTTATAGTACATACAAAATATGGACAGAGGTTAAGTTTTCCGTTAGATGAGGCACAAAAATACTAACTACCCATTTCTCCTACCTCTCCTTCATCACTCTGTTCTGCACTTTCTCTCTCATCTATCAATGGCAAGCACTTGCCCCCTCCCATGCTTTCTTCTCCGACAAACCCATGCCATAATCCATTCCCACGCTAGCCACTTATTATCCCCCACCATGGTTTGCAATTAAACTTTTTTTTTTTCATCGGCCTCAACCGAAAGCAGGGGAAGGGGATGAAGGAAATGGCATGAGGCAGGGGAGATGGGAGAGGGAGCGGTTGCATGATGCAAAGGAGGTGACGTAAGGTAAGGGATGAGGGAAAGGGGGTTGTGTGATGCAAAGAAAGGGGAGGGGAGGATGTGGTGTGGGGGTAATTTGGTCATCACAGCCCGAACATTACAAAAACTAACGTCCATTAACCCTCCATCACATAATATGTATGCGTGGTACATAACCTTAAAACTTTAGGGGTGCAACATAAACTTCTCCAACTTGCTGGTATGCGCTGTAGAAACTCGTATACTACAGGGGTACACCATAAAATTCCCCTTTAAAATTTAGAACACGCTTGACTGAATGGCAACTTTGAGAGTTGCCTTCCCTTTTAGACTCAAATTTAGGTAAAGGTTTATATCTTTCTTCTAATAAGGCATAAGTGATTATGTTTCGTTGGAGTATATGTCATCTTATTACCATCACAATAAAGTCCTAACCATTTGTGTATTTGGTATGTAAACCAACTTTTATGTGAAAGTTAACCCGATTAACTGATAGCCTCCCTCTAAACACTTCATGTTTGTTAACCTGATAATTTCCAGAGCTCAGTTATTTACCCGATGCCCTAGGAATAATAATTAGCTAATTACATGTTTGAACTTGTACCTAACAATTCTCCACTCAAGTCAAACATGTTCAATCGAATACAATAAACCCTTACCAACCCTGGTACATACCTTATATTGATCATCAATCTAACAGTGTCCAGCAATAACCTTCATATTCACGGTCTCAGTTCCTTTCCTTAAACTTGAACCATTCCTCTCATTCTCGAGTTTAAAGCGATTCTTCTAGCTCATTATGGTCTTGATCTTGATCATGTAATATTAAGGTAAAAATAGCAAAACTTCTACACTACACATGATGAAGATTTGTTCACCCGTCTAACAAGTCTCCCTCGTATCTTCCACGAAAAACCCATCTATCTTCTCGATTGACTTGGGACCACACGAATCCATCAACGGTGGTTACAAAGCAGCCAATTTTCATCGAAAACACGAGCACCCATGCACCATATGGCTAGTTTCTTATAAAATCTTTAGACGAAGATTTGCCAAAACGTCGTAGTTGCTTCTCCTCCTGTCCAGTTCGTCATAATCTTCCTCTAACGTGGTTAGGGAATTATAATTAATTGGTGCAAAGGAAATACGAGTAAACATAACAAAGCAACATGAGAGAATTTATAACGTGGAAAATCTTAAGCGGGTAAAAAACTATTAATTACTAAACATGCACAACTGTACTATGTTCTTGTAACCCAAGGAATCACCGATTACAATGTGTTTGACCTTATAGCGTGCCCATTAACTGGTTTTGTGTAAATCTATAGGCTTATATACAAGTCCTTATGTAAACAAGACCCCAACTAGAGTCCTAATCGGAGTATAATACAAGAACCCTTCCCCAAACTATTCCAATAATTCTAAAAATAATCACAATTAGGAAATTTCAAATTATTAACAAGATAACCTTCCTGATCATATGACCAGAAAAGTAGGAAATATATAAGTTCAGGACTACTCTCTAAATGACATAGCAAAATATATCTTGAACAAAACAAATTCACAAAATCCAATCCGATCATACCCTTGTGCGCAGCAGATCGTATTAACACTCAACTGCCTGACCGGGTCGTTTTACCGCTCGGTCGGACGACCTCTTTTGTTGTAGCACTTGTTGTGCATTTCTGGCGACCGACGTGCTTGACCGAGCCACATATATCCTATGTGGTCGCCCGGTTGGGCCACTATGCCTTTGAAACTTCATTGTCAAAACTCAACCCACCTCGACTTTTCACTTGTCCGCATAGCTTTATGCTTTTGTACTAATTAGAATACATTAACCCGATTATCTCGGGACCTTCCTCTAAACCAAAGGCCATCGAGGTTTCATATTTGTTAACCCGATGATTTCAGGACTTCAAGTACTAATACTGAAGGTTTTACATGACACAATCTAATTGGCGGAAACATCATGTAAACAAGATCTTACACATAGCAACATATAAATCATATAAAGATTATACCTTTGTAGCGTGTGTTCCTCTTGTGGCTGATTGACTCGTCGGATAGCAGGACCCCAAGTGGGATCCCTCTAATGTAAGTCCACCCGTCAAGGATTGACCACCAAATCCGATTGCTAGATCGACTAAGAGAACTCTAATCTCACTTTGACTTTTAGCAACTTTTGAGAGAGAGAGAGAGAGAGAGAGAGAGAGAGAGAGAGAGAGAGAGAGAGAGAGAGGCTAGAGAATACTACTAATGTTTCAATTAATGTTGAAGTAATGAGTCTAATAATCAACCCTAGGTTATTATATAGATAACCCACTAGTAATATAGAAATACTAGGTTTCCCATTCTTTAGAAACTCCTTTTATCTCTATTGGGATTTAAACCCAATCCACTTCCACTAATCAATTCCTTAACTTATGTGTGACCCATTAGGTTCATAACGAAGTTAGCTATGGCCCAATAATCAATTGGGTCATTAATCACCAGCGGTTTCTAACTTAAACATATTGATTACTAAATCGTATGAATCGACTATCTCAATAATATATTCATATATCATTATCCCAATTAATTGCTACTTGAATGATAGGACATAAATCCTTCAATCTTCCACTTGTCCTTAAGACAAGTTAGCAATTCCATTCCCATGTCTCTTAATGTCTTATACGAACATAAGGCAAGAATCTAGTCATCCTTATATTGATCATATATATTTCTTGAACTATGAATTGAACTGTTGAAATAAATTATTACATCAATAATCCGTTTGAGCACGACCATGCATTCCCAGTCCCAATACTTCAAGATCGAGGCCCATAGACAACGTTCCCTTGGGTAGGGAGGACATTCACCATCTTGTGCATCCATGAATATCAACATATCTCATGCAGATTCGAATGTTCCCGTTATAACTCCCATTTACAGCGAGCATTATGGAGCATCACAGACCAACAATCCTTAAGTTACATTCATGATCACTCAGGTTTAAGAAATGGTTTGAGATAGTTTATGAGAATTTCTTTATGACATCCAATTCTTATAGAATTCTCATGGTGGGTCTGTCTTATATGGATCCCTGATCCATACTTATGCAAATGATCCTTGACATCCCATGCCATTAGCACATGAAACATTGCTAAGATCATCTTGCAATCTAATCATGTTTGGTTATTAGAATCCAATTCTAATACCTAGATTAGGGACAATAATTACGAATTCTTGTTCACAAATAGGGTTTCATTATCAAGATCTCATCTTGGTAACCTATTAGATATTCGAATTATTACATTTTGGACAAATACTCAAAACCATACAAATCTATGTAATATATAAAGGTAGAATGGTGTTTTGCTTTTCTAAATTTCGTAGGCAAAAATAACCCTCACTTAATAATTTTTCCACAACCTCTATTATAATTGGTGGAAGTTAGTAAAAGGGCTTAATTGTCAATACATGAGATAAGTCCTTCCTCTCTCCTATTCCAATAACTTCCCTCACAATTTTATTTTTAATAATCTTTTATTTTATTTTTTGTCATTCTCTCCGCATTACCAAAGTCATCGGTCATACAAGTGGTATGCAAATTTCCCTTTTTTTTTTGCTTTTTTCTTATTTTGTTTTATTTCTCTACTCTCTTTTCTTTTCCCACAATTAAACTTGGATCGTGTTCCTTATTTAACTTTCTAAGTAGTTTTTTCTTTTGGTATAATCAAAATTCATTCTTCTACTTAGTTATTACTTAATTATTTTTCTTTAACGATTCTTCAGTCATATCTTCTTCTACTTTAGAGAAGTTATTTTTTAATAGTATTAAAATTTATTATTTTATCATTATTTATGTTTTATATTGTTAACCACACGCATATGCGTGTGCCCCAAAACTAGTAATGAGTAAACCAAAATGATAGGTATATATATAACCATATATAATTGATAAATGTATACAAACTGATGTTCTAAACTTATGATTACAAACCATAATTTATTACATCAAGGCTCAATCACTTCGGAAGTATTTTATGCCCATAGAAGCTGTATGACTATCATGCTTGACCTGGTCAAGTGGCTTCGTCAATTGATCAGCTACATTCTCATCTGTATGTATCTTGTAAATAATCACATCTCCTCCATTGACCCACTGTCTAATGAGATGAAATTTACTCAATACGTGTTTGGATTTCTGATGTGACCTTGGCTCCTTGGCTTGGGCAAGGGCTCCATTATTGTTGCAATAAAGAGCCACTAGTTCAGCTGCCGAGGGCACAACTCCTAGCTCAATGATGAACTTTCTAATCCAAACTGCTTCATTCGTTGCTTCTGAGGCTGCGGTGTACTCTGATTCTGTTGTAGAGTATGCGACTGTGCTCTGTTTGGCACTTTTCCAATTGACTGCTCCTCCATTAGGACAAAAGATGTACCCAAATTGGGATTGAGAATCGTCTCTGTCTGTCTGAAAAGATGCATAAATGAAATCTTTAATTATTAGTTCGTTCTGTCCTCCATACACCATAAACTTATCTCTATATCTTTTCAGATACTTCAAGATGTTCTTGGCCGCAATCTAATGTGCCTATCCTAGGTTGGCCTGTAATCTACTCGTCATGCTCAAAGCATACGAGATATCCGATCGAGTACAGATCATGGCATACATGATGGACCCTATGGCGGACGCATACGGGACGTTTCTCATGCATTCTTGCTCAGTAGAGTGTTTGGGACTCTGTCTCTTGCTAAGAACTGTGCCGCGAATCATGGGTAGGTTACCCTTCTTGGCATCTTTCATTTTAAATCTAGCCACTATCTGGTTAAGATAGGTCTATTGGCTAAGTCCAATCATCCTCCTTGATCTGTCCCTACAGATCTTGATTCCCAAGATGTACTCAACTTCTCCTAAGTCATTCATCCTGAAACACTTCCCTAACCAAGCCTTGACAGACTCCAGCATAGGGATGTCGTTTCCAATGATCAATATGTCATCGGCATATAGGATTAGGAAGAATATTTTCTTCCCACTGAACTTCTTCATGGCCTCATTGAAACAAATGTTCCATCTACTCGATGCTTGCTTAAGTCTAGATCTCTTAATTTTGCATACCTTCCCAACATGTTTAGGATCGACGAAACCTTCAGGTTGTGTCATGTGCACATCCTTTTCCAGAATCCCATTCAGAAAGGCGGTTTTGACATCCATTTGCCAGATCTCATAATCATAATGAGCTGCAATTGCTATGAGTATATGAATGGATTTGAGCATAGCTACTGGTGAAAAGGTCTCATCATAGTCAATTCCCTAAACTTGCCTATAACCTTTTGCCACTAATCTAACTTTGAAACTAACACGTTTCCATCCTTATCCAATTTGATTTTAAAGATCCACTTACACACAGTAGGGATAGCCCCTTTTGGTAAATCAACCAACTCTGTCCCAGACTTGATTTTCAAACATGGATTACATTTCAGATTGCATGGCATTTAACTAGTTGGTGGAATTCAGACTCACCATAGCTTCCTTGTAGGATGTGGGTTCTTCACTTCCCACAAGGAAGATGTCGTGACTCTCAATCTCAATGTATCTATTTGTGGGAGTCTTGACTCTTTTAGACCTTCGAAGGGTAGCAGCAACTGAATCCTCAACAATAGGTTGCTCAACTTGACTTACTGCAGGAACTTATGTTGGGACAGAAGGCTAAGTGTAGTCTCGAGGCTCCATTTCCTCTTGTCTATCATGTTGCTCGTCTCGAATTTGTTCGAGATATACATCTCTCCCACTTGTCTCTTTGGATAGAAACTCTTTTTTCAAAAAGACACCATCTCGAGCAACAATGACCTTGTTCTCATATTGGTTGTAGAAATAGTGTCCCCTCGTTTCTTTTGGGTAACGCACAAAGAAATATTTGTCCAATTTGGGTTCAAGCTTGGTTGTGATCATTCTTTTCACATAAGCAATCATTCTTTTCACATAAACTTCGCAATTTCTCCATTCAGACACACCATACCATTGTGGTGTTCCGGGTGGAGTTAATTGTGAAAGATTCCACAATTTTTAAGATGAGCATCAAACTCTAGGCTCATATATTCACCTCATCGATCCGATCGAAGAGCTTTTATAGTCTTGCCCAGTTGATTCTGTACTTCATTCTGATACTCTTTGAATTTCTCAAAAGATTCAGATTTATGTCTCATTAAGTAGACATACCCTTATCTACTTAAATCATCAATAAATGTGATGAAGTAACTAAACCCGCCTCTACCTTGTGTACTCATTGGACCTCATACATCCGTGTGTATGAGTTCTAATAGTTCACTAGTCCTTTCACCCTTTTCTAAGAAGGGTGATTTTGTCATTTTGTCAAATAAACATGATTCGCATGTGTCATATGACTCTAAGTCAGATCCAATGGAACCTTCTATAAGAAGTTTTTCAATGCATTTAATGTTTACAATGCGAGAGGTAAGTTGGGTTATAATCATTCTTTCTAACTCTTTTGTTATCTTGAACAATGAGAACATGTTTGTCTAAATGAATCACATAGATTCCATTCCTAAAATGGGCACTCAAATAAAATATTTTATCTTTAGAACCATAACACAAACCGTTCTGTATAGTCAAAGAATACCCCTCTGCATCCAATGCAGAGGCTGAAAAGATGTTTTTTACTTAAACTAGGAACAAAATAACAATTATTCATTTCTAATTCAAGGCTCGAGGGCAAAGACAAAACATAAGTGCCTACGGTTAACGCTGCCACCTTGGCTACATTCCCCACGTGTAGGTCCACTTCTCCCTTAGCGACTTTCCTAGGTCTTCTTAGTCCTTGCACATTTGAACAAATGTGAGTAATACAACCAGTATCAAATACCCATTCGGAAGTTGAAATAGCTACGTTTATTTTAATAACAAAAATACCTGAGATGGAGCTACTCCGTTCTTCAGATCTTAATTATATTTCGAACAGTCCCTCTTCAAATGATGACCTTGGTTGCAATAGAATCATTTTTCGTCCGAATCCTTCTTCACAACTTTCTTCTTAGAGGTGGAGGGCTTGGCCACGCCCTTGCCTTTCTCTTTAAGCTTGTTGTTATTAGAAGGACCTCCCTTCTTGTTCTTCCCAATATGTAGCACATGTTGGATTGGGGCAGCCTTCATTTCGGACTTGGCTGTCCTGAGCATCCCTAGTAGCTCATGAAGATTCTTCTCCATGCATTGCATGTAGAAATGCATTCTAAATGGTTTAAATTCATCATGAAGGGAGTGGAGAATGATGTCAGTGGACAGCTTAGTATCATACTTGCATTCGAGCCTCTCAAGATGCTTGAAATTCGCAATCATCTCCAAGACGTGCGGTCCAACTGGCTTGTCCTTTTCCAATTTGGCTTCCAAAATGGCCTTGTGGATAGGGGTGTTCAAAAAAAAACCGTAACCGCCGAACCGAACCGAAAAACCGCCTTAAATTTTCGGTTAACCGAACCGGATTTTTTGTAAAAAACGGTATGGTTAACCGAACCGAAAAATATTTCGATTTTTCGGTACGGTTACGGTTAAAGATATTTAGCCAACGGTTCAAGATAATTAGTTTTCGGTTCAAAATATATTTAATTGAATGTTTGGCATTTGTAAATTGTGTGAAAATTTGAATTATAATGCATTTGATGATTTATTTTGTTGGTACATTTGAA
>BSSO01004068.1:0-15185 GCA_030267885.1 Mesembryanthemum crystallinum
TTTCCCAAATCATGGCCTCTCTATTTTCGCTAATGTTCATCGTGAAAAAACCCCAGTGTTCATTTATCTTCCTCTGTAGACTGAAAACTTGTGGCCGTTGAAGCTCAATTAGGTGAAATTCCCTCAGTTTGGAACCTCGATTAGTTTAATATTTGAAGATTCGAATGAGATAAACTTGATACTTGAGTGAGAAAAGCTTCAAAATTGAGAAGAGATATGTTTTTATTTACAACAACGGTCAACTTCGCGAATTTAGGTCAAATCACTAAAATGAAATATTTTTTAAAATGTCAGGTGACCAAAATGAAATTAGTCAAATGTCAGGACACCAATTTATTATTACACCAAATATCAGGGTACCAAAATGAAATTTTTCCATATATATTTCATATGTAAAAGATTGATTATTGCCAAACTTGTAGTTTTGTGATACTATTGCATGATTGAGTATGAGAGAATGCCTTGATGATAGGAATCATGTGACTTGCGGCTTCAAAATCAACATATCATGTGGAATTCAGTGCATCAACATCACTATGTAGGTTGTTCTTTGATTTTTTTTTTTTTTTTTTTTTTTGGTATAAATATCTGAAATTTCAGATTTTAGAATTTTGTTAAAGTTTGTTGGAGTTATGCAGTAGTTGCTTTAAGTTGTTAATGTTTGCTAGACATTTTGGATTTTATTTGGTAAATATTTTGTTGAAATTATTGAATTTTTTTTTTTTTGGACTTTGCTGAAAAACTTGAAATTTCTTGGCAACATATATAAATTGTGATTTTCTACATAATGTTTTGACTAATAGTATTTGTGTTGGCAATAATTGTTTCTTACGAGGGTAAACTTCCTACAGCGAAATTCTTATAACATTTAGTGATGGGAAATTGGAAATGCACCCAAAATACCACTCAAAACATATAGCTGACAAACAGGTCATGTTATGTCATGTATTTGTGTTCGTGTCGAAGATAAATGGGCCAAAAAACTTCCGATTCTAACCTGACACGTTTGATAATCGTGCAGGAAATGCTTGACACTAACTCGATCTGTTAATAGTTGTGTCAAACTTGTATCGACCCGCTTAACAAATTTTATCAATTTATCTAAACCTTTACATGTGATTTTATTTATTTATTTATAAGATAGCAATAAAATAACGTTAAAAATATATAAAAGTTCACGATTAGTTTCCACGCATGAATCAAATTCGTAGGCAAGGAAAGTTGTATTTTCCTTCTTCAATTTTCGATAATAGTAGTAATTAAATTAAACGAGTTTACTCTTAACATGTTCGAATAAACGGGTCAGACCGTATTGGTCTCATGTTGTACATCTCAACTCTAACCTAACTGCTTTAATGTAACAAGTAATTTTATGTCGATCTGTCTAATTAAACGTGTCAAAAACCTCTCGAAGGTAAGTTGAATTTTTGGACATGCCTTTATATTAACACTCGGGTCTAGGCAAGTGGAATTGAGCTATCGGCCTATCGGTGAGGATTAAAAGGGTTTGGGCCGAAGAGAGCACCAAACATAACCCTCCTTCAAAAGAAGCCCAAAAACATGCAAAAACAAACCCATATTTTTTTTCTTTTATGAAAATGACAAAAAGCCCATAAACATTTTATGAGCTATGTCAGTTTATCACCAGTGGCCCAAAACCCGGCCCAAAACCCGACACAAGAAAATACTCACTTCTATCCTCTAAAACCCCAACACTCCAACGTCTCTCTCTTTCTCTCTCCTCTCTGGCTGCCCGCAGCCAAAACCTCTCTGCAATCCACCGTTTCTAGGGTTTATTCAACCAGTTCGTCACCATGGTTCGTCTCTCTCTCTCTCTCTCTCTCTCTCTCCTCTCAAAATCTCTCACTCTAATTTCATACTCTCTTAGTTGTTCTTTGGTGAGGATCGAATTTCATATTCTCCATTGATGCAATTTTCTCTTGTTGTCTTTGATGGAAGCTCGAGTTTCATATCCTCCATTGTTGCTTTGATGAAGCTCGCGGAATTTCATATTGTCCAATTGATGTAATTTCTTTGTTTTTCTAACTTGTACTCGAACGAATGAATTTTTGACAGCCGCAAGGGGATTACATAGACCTTCACAGGAAGAGATATGGGAAACGTTTCGATCACGAAGAGCGTCAGCGCAAGAAGGGGGCGCGTGAAGTTAAAAAGATCTCCAAAAAGGCCCAGAATGTAATCTCAATCTCTCTGTCTAACTTCCATTTCTCGGACATGTTTTATGTTGTTAATTTCTGGGTTTTGCTTTTGATTGGTTTTCGATTGGCTAATTTTTGGGTGTTTTTGTGAACTTTTAAATGGGGGGCAAAATCAAAAACAGACTTTGGGTCTCAAGGGGAAGATATTTGCTAATAAACGATATGCCGAGAAAGCCCAAATGAAGAAAACGTAAGTCATCTTCTTTCCGTTTCTAATTTTGTATCTAAATTGTTATTGATGCATATTTTGATTTTATTATAGTAAAATTCATTACTTTTGCCTTTAGAATTAAGGTTTGTAGTGATTTTGGTGAATAAGGCTAGCATATGGGTTTCAGGGAATCATGGCAATGGTCCGGTGTAATGGCATTGTTGTATCTAAGTAGCTTTTGAGATGCTGATGCACTTGTGCCTCCCCTTACGCCTCTCCTTTGATTGTGGCCCTCCAAACTTACTCTATAGAGTCTCTAAGAGTGTAAGAACATTGATAACTCACACAAGAACAGAATGGATATGGACCAGAGAGTATTTGATACAGAAAACACCACAAACACTCCTAAGGAACTCCTTCACTTACTTGGTTGGATAAAGATATCACCACCAATCAAATGAGTAAATACTAATGATTCAAGAGTTTAATAATAGATACAGTAACACCACCAAGAATTGTAGAATTAGACTCAAGTTTTGGCCACCACAATAGGAACCACCTATTGTTAAAGACACAAAGGTTTGTAAGAGAATCCTCTCAAACTGATTTTTTATTCATACATGATTCGATTTTTGCATTGCAAACTGAGCTATGTATAGGGTGCGAATTGAGCTTAATTAAACCTTAATTAATTGGTTTAATTATACTTAGTTCTATCCAGGTTACAGCTCACTACAAGCTAATTAAAGCTGAAATATAAAGGCCTTAAAGTAGTACTACAGAAACATTACAAAGAGAAACTAATTTCCTTAATGTTAAGGAAACTCAAAAATCTTCCTAAGTTGCTGGAAGGTCTGCTGCTGTATGTAATGCACCAATTGGAGGGGAGCTGAGTAGGGTGAGTCAAAAGGTTAAGCTCCAATAGGGTAAAAGAGCTGGAACTGCTACTAGAGCATAAACGTGCTTTGTGGAGAGCTGCTGCTAGTGTTCTGCTGTAGCTTGGTGTTAGACAAATAAAATAACATGTGGGACCTTCCTGTTGTTGATGTGGCTGATACTTCTCTATATTTTAATGCATCAAGTGTGGACTTACATGAGCAGCCTGCATGCTTGCCTAAGACAGTATGATCATAAGTTGTTACACCAAGGTTGCTTGTTACAATTGACTAGCTTTGTGCGCTAGTTAGCTTGCTGTTCAACCTGTAGCCATGAGTTATTTATCCTAAAATACACATTATAACAATTCTGTAAGATTACACAACTCATAAAAAAGGCATAGGGAAGCCTAGATCACGTCATAAGGTGAAGCCACGCTGAAGCACGGACACCTTAGAAAGGTGCCGTGTAGCGTGTCGGACACTCGGACACGACACGCACCGACACTCGGACACAACACCTATTTGGCTATTTTTCTTCAATGTATGGCGCTTCCCGGTGTCTGTGTCGTGTCTGTATCAGTGTCCGTATTCGTGTCCATGTAACTTAGGGTAAAGGAACCTGGTTAAAGACCAATTGTATCCTATTATGTGCTACATGTGTTTGATCTTCCGTGGCTGCTGTAGGGTTGCTTCTAGCTTGAGCTTACTCGAGTAAATGTGATAAAGATCACTCATTTTATTCCCCTGCTGGTCCCCTTGCTGCTCCATGAAATACTAATAGAAAACATGAGCACGAAAGCAAAATCTCATTGAAATAAGAAATAGCATCACATATGTAACTTAAAAGAAATATGAGTTCTCTTTTAAGTTAATACAATTGTTGGTGATGCTCCACAGCTCCCATATGCTCAAAGAAGTGTGTTTGAGGCTTAGAAACAGTTCCTTCAAAGATCCCAGGTTGCTAATCAATTGGAGTTCCACAAACTCCCAAGTTATAGTTAATTCCAACCATTGCATAAGCTAGAATAATTGAGCTTCATTATAATCATCTTAAAGCTTCTTGGATTAGAAGTATAGATGCAATATTTGCATCTGATGCTGACCTCATAATACACTTGAAAGATAAAAAGGAGATTTGAATTGCTACTTATATTATTTTCTTGGTTTTAGTGTTTTCTTTTCTTGTGTTTATTAAAATTGTGGGGGTGGTAGTGATTGTCCACAAGGAGTTGAAGTTTTGCTTGTGCTACGAAGTTGTTTATCGAGATCTTGCTTATCAATTTAAGATTGGTTGTTCAGGTTTGAGTTTGTTTGCTGAAAACAAACCTTTGTTTTTTTTTTTGAAGTTGAAATTAAAAGGGAGTAGCTGACAGGGATGTTATGTGATCTAGGTCAGGTGTGGTTAGGAGTAACTATAATGGTACCTATACATTGTTTGGCTGACAATGGTGACTTTATTGGTAGTTTGCTGCCTTGATTTGTGGCCGTTCATGTGTAAACAAGGGTGAGTGAAATCGGTGGAAGCAGAGTTGTTTTTATTTTCCATATTGGTATAGTGAAATCCAGACACACAACACATACAGTCACTGCAATAGTGTAGAGTGATATCATTAGTGGTTGTTGGTTAAATGATTGCAAATAACCTTGTGCTGCCTCGAAGCTTTGATTGTTTTAACAAAAAACTGGATGCATGTGCATAGAACACTTTTCGCCACAATTCATCTTCCCGGTGTGAGATTTGAGAGTAAGGCTCTGGACTTTAGCTATTGGGACCTTCAATTAACTAATAATAATATTTGACTATGATTTTCTCATGCCTCCTAGACCAAGGGTCATGACTCATGAATCTAGTGTTTTCTGAATTCTTTCATTCTATTGGCTATAAGAGGATGCTCATTTGGTTTTGTTTCTCAGTCAGCTGTTCATTTCGAGTAAAAATGGACCTGGTAGGAATAGTGTAACTTCAATGCTTTTTTGGTGATGTGGAATGGGACATGTGTAATATTTTTCCGAGAGAGCCAGCACTTCTTTGTAACCTGTCAATCCCTTTCTATAATGTAATATTGTGAGGTACATGAGTATTTCTTAAGAGGAGGAACTTGAGAGTCTCCTACGGCCTGAGCTTGGAGGTGCAAAGCTAATTATAGAGGGCTTACTTTCTGCATTGGAAAAGCTGATTTCTAAGAACTTTTCTGTGCAAGGAAGCATGTTAAGATTTATCGCCATTATTGCATTTCATTTTCTTGTGATGGTGTGGACAGATCTATTGGTCAAACTTTAAGACCTTACATTGTTGCTGTTGCAATTTGTATTATATTTGCATCTGGTTTAAAGATCAAGATCAAGGTGTGGAGGTGTTAGATGTTTTGTCCTTTAATTTAACTTCCGTACTGTATCAACAGATTGAAAATGCATGAGGAGTCTTCGAGTAGGCGTAAGGTTGATGATGATGTACAGGATGGAGCCGTTCCCGCATATTTGCTTGATCGTGAGCAAACAACGAGGGCAAAGGTTAGTCAATTAATCGGGTTTCTATTTCACTACAATTGTAGTGGGTTACTTGTATATATAACATAAAGGATTTTTTTTGTCAAACACTGCCTTTTATCATGTCCACTTTGTGAACAACTACCTTTTAAAATATTTTTTGCGAACAACTACCTTTTAAGATCGATTTTCTTGTGAATTGATACCTTTGGTTGAAATATGACCAAATTTTTATTGAAATCTCAAAAATACCCTCATGCTATTCTCAAATTTTTACTGAAATTCCGAAAAAAAATGGAAGATTATTGTAGAGGACTTAGGATCTATAAATTTGGCCGAGAAACAAAGCAAGAAAAGAGGAAGGTTTTTTATATTTCTTTGAAGAAACATCGTTACCCATGGGTTTAATTGGCCCACATGAGAGGCACGTGAGGGTATTTTGAGGATTTTACTAAAATTTGGCCGGATTTCGGCTAAAGGTATCACCTTACAACAAAACCAATCTTAAAAGGTAGTTATTCGCAAATTAGTTTTTAAAAGGTAGTTGTTCACAAAATGGGCATGATAAAAGATAGTGTTTGGCAAAAAATCCTAATATAAATGCAGTGCCTTCTCTCTCGATTTATGTCATATTGATTCATTGTTCTTTTATTTCATTTTAAATACATAAAAGTATGTAATTATCAACCACATGGCCCACGGCTATATGCAATCTACAGCAAATTTGATGATATGTTCATAACTTGCACTGTGCTCATCTTATGGAGAACATGGAACTGGGGCAATTCCTGTGGTTCTCAATTCCATGTACACCTTAGTCTTGCTAGAATCCATAGATCATTCAATGCGTTTAAGACATCCTGTTCTTTTTATTTCATTGTGAACCAGATAGAGCTTTAATGGAGATGAAGTGTCATGAAGAGCTGATACTGCTGCTTTGGCAAATTTGTTCAATTAAGTGTCTGTTTAACTTATGGTTCTGGCTTAGCATTTTTTGCTATCTGCCTATCAAGCACATGTAATCTATTATTTATACATGGGCTTAGGTGGCAAATTAAACATTCTTTTAAGGGATGCTGTGGGGTTGGTTGGGATTTTGGGAAGGGGGATTATAGGGTTAGAATTTTAGAAAAAGGCTATAGGCTGGAAGTGTTAGTCAGCCTGTAAATTTCATGATGTGCCTATAATGGTTTACTGACACTTTTGTTCTCTGAAGTGTTGCTTCTGAACATTTGATGCTAGTTGAGACTTGAGACCATAATGTAGGTTACCTCTGAAGAAATAGGTTATGGCCTTGTGGTTATCTATACGTGTTGGTTGTTGCTATTTTGAACTTATATTCCTGGATTTGGTCTTCTTGTATTTACCTTGTCTGAAGCTAGATAAAGGTTAGATTTTGTAGATGTACTTTGTAATTGATTTATGATTTTATGTGATCTTTGAATAGATCCTGAGCAACACAATCAAGCAAAAGAGGAAAGAAAGAGCTGGGAAATGGGACGTTCCATTACCCAAGGTAAACTCTAAGATTGCTCTGCAACCTGTCTTATCAATTATTTTGAGTTCTGTCTTGCATTTTCCTAACTAGTTATAATTCTATTATTCTTCAGGTTAGACCTGTTGCTGAAGATGAAATGTTTAAAGTCATCAGATCCGGGAAAAGGAAGAGTAAGTATTTGATGAGATGCTATTTTTTCTGGTGGTTGGATTTTATGGTGATGAATTTCTTATGAGCAAAAGGATCTTATGTGAAGGAGGATCATTTAGATGTTACTCTATTTTTGGTTGATTAGTTATTTAGGTGGGATTTTGTTGATGCATGCAATCTATATTCGCTAACATCATTGAGCTAGTAAGCTTTCGTTTGAGAGGGGGTACTACGATACATTATTTAGGGTTTTATCTATGGTAAAAAAAAAAAGATATTTAGATCAAATCCTCCACTTAATTCTTGTTATCTTTGGTGACTTCAGTTTATTTGTGAAGCCATTCTCTTAACAGTTAGTTTTCTCTTGCAGCCAAGCAATGGAAGAGGATGATAACAAAGGCCACGTTTGTCGGCCCAGGATTCACACGAAAACCTCCAAAGTATGAACGATTTATCCGTCCATCCGGATTGCGGTTCACCAAGGCTAATGTAACCCACCCTGAGCTTAAATGTTCTTTCAATCTTGAAATTATTGGAGTAAAGAAGAATCCAAATGGTCAAATGTACAGCTCTCTTGGTGTTATTACCAAGGGTACTATCATTGAGGTATATTCTCTCCCTCCTCACTCTTCCACTTCATTTCATACCTTGTGAGACATTATCACCAAAAATAATTCTTTGATTTCAGGTCAATGTGAGTGAGCTAGGTCTGGTCACACCGGCTGGGAAAGTAGTATGGGGTGAGTTATATATTAGATAAGAATGTCAATTGAAACTCGTGAATTTTTCGTTGCGTTCTAATATTTCGCGACTATTACAGGGAAATATGCTCAAGTGACAAATGACCCCGAGAACGATGGCTGTATAAATGCAGTGCTGTTGGTTTAATCAGAGTGTGACAAGGCAGTCAGTGATCATAGGTAGTTTCTATATCATCAGTTGGTAGATATTTTAATTTTCAAGACAACTTACCCATGGGCCATGGTTAATGATTCTTGTTATGGACCATGATCTTTTTGTTGTGGAATTTTGAGTTCTATAATCATATTGTAAGCTGTACACTTTGGATAATAGCGTTGCTTAATGGAAGAGGGCATCTCACACTCGTTCTTGTGTCTAGATATAGCCTTTCAAAGCTAAAATTAAAGGAGTCACAGTAGAGTTAGTAGTGTAAAATATATGTTCATCGGTACTCCCTCAGTCTCAAAATAACTGTCGTTTGAAGTTAATATGCATATGTTAGGGAGACAATTAATTTTAGAGGTAGTTAAAACAATGAGTCCACTACTCTTGCACTAATTGGAATTAGGTGCATTGAAAAGTGAAATTAGCAATAAACCACAAGGGTATATTAAGAAAATAAGCAATAAATGTTGTATTGGAATTGCAAAGCGATAAATATTGAGACAATAATAGTTAAAAGTGATAGTTTTTTTGAGACGGAGTATATGGAGATGATGGTGTTTGGGAAAATGGAAAAGAGGGAAGGTGGATAGGAATCTTGGCCGTTGGCCTGCAATAATCAACTGTCACAA
This sequence comes from Mesembryanthemum crystallinum, assembly GCA_030267885.1. Lineage (NCBI taxonomy): Eukaryota > Viridiplantae > Streptophyta > Magnoliopsida > Caryophyllales > Aizoaceae > Mesembryanthemum > Mesembryanthemum crystallinum. The sequence continues at coordinate 8,919 of BSSO01004068.1, forward strand.
GGACATAGTGCCTGGTTTATAGAGACAGGATCTAGTTGAAAACCTTGGGTTAGAGCTGGCCATGGCTGGGCTGGCCCACGGGCGACACGACCCGGCGTGAATTGGGTATGGGTACGGTACAAGCCCACCCTAGGCATGCGTGGGCAGTGTTGAGCCATGATTTCAGGAAAATCGTTTGCTTAGAGACGAATAGGCATGGTACGTTCCGGCATGGCAACAAAATAATATTTTAATATAAAATTTGTAAAGGCACAACATGTCAGCATGAGGCATGTCATGATGAGCCGTGCGCACCTTTTAAGAATAGGTGGCACGGCACGGCATGGCACGCACTGGGTGGACCATGGGTCGGGCTGAACCTCAAAAAGCTCCAGACACGTGTGTCATGCTGCCAGCCCTACTTTAGGTTTCCACTTTGTAGCAATTTAAGTTAAAAGGAAATGTTTTTTATTACAATATTTTATTTTCATTAAATGCCATGCTTAGTGGATTTTTGGAAGTGTTTGGTTGACTGATTGGGTGGACGACTCTCAGATTAACGTGATAGATCAATATATGGGAAATTCCATTTGATGCCCCTATACTCTTGACTTTTTCAATTGGTACCCAAAATATTTTTGCTAATCCAGATGGTGCCCATGTGGTTTTGGAAAACTGAACTCTATGACCAAAATATGAGCTTTTCGTCAAGTTTTTTCGTTAATGGGTGACGTAGCGCTAATTTATGAGTTAAAATGGTTTTTAATCGTCATTGAACCAATGATATGACAAAATTACCCTTGTTTTACATTTTTCCTTCTATTTTTCTTTTATATTTAGAACCAGAAATTCTTCCTCTTTATGACAGATTGTGGGAATTTTTATGTGTTTTTTCAACTTTGGTTGATGTTTGGGAAGTATGAATGGCGCCACGTCACCAACTAACGGAAAAATTTGATGGAAAACTCATATTTTGGTCATGGAGTACAGTTTTCTAAAACCATAGGGAAACCATCTGGATTAGCAAAAAAGTTTTGATTACCAATTGAAAAAGCCAAAAGTAAAGGAGTACCAAGTGGAATATCCGTATCATTTTTCTTAGGAAAAATTTCTAAAAGGGTAACCGAGGTTAGGGGTAATAATAAAAAGGGTGCCTAACATTTACCTATTCCCATTTAGGGTACCCAACCTTTTGAATTAATTTCCATTTAGGGTCTAATTGGCTGAAGTTGTAAAAAGCTCAGTTAGAATTCGTAAACTTTTTGAAAGAATATTCAATCAAATAGAGGTTTGCATTAGAAAAGGGGAAGAGTTTGAAGAGGAATTTTGGTCTACTTTAAGAGGGTGAAAGAGGTTAAAAATGATCCACAAAAGGAACAAATAGAGGTTGGAAAATGTTTATGGAAGGTCTATGCTTCATTACTTGTTGATGGCATAACTATCATATCAAGATTTTTAGAGAGGAGCACACTCGTACAAGTGCTTTGGCTTCATGAATTGCAGAAGTCATTAAGGCAGATTTTAAAGCAAATAATGATATTTGTGTCAACACCAAGAAAGATATTTGACTCACAATTCTCACAGAGTTTTCATGATATCAACCAATCAGACCCCAAATGGGAATTAATTCAAAAGGTTGGGTACCTTAAATGGGAATAGGTAAACGTCAGACACCCTTTTAATTATTACCCCTAACGACAGGTACCCTTTTTGAAATTTTTCCTTTTTCTTAAGTATTACAAATTAGACCACAATTTGAATTTTTTCCAGCATCCCTAAATCTATGTTGTCTTGCGCTCTACATCAATTTCACATCAATTTGATTAGAAAAATTTGTTAAATACCACCATATAAACGTCATCATTTTTATCCAAACACCTTATAAAACCAATTTCAAACACAACCACCTTATATTTTAACTCTGTACAAGTTGTTGCATCGTAACCTCTTTTTTTGGTAAAAAGGACATGTGCATCAGTGCATTAACCATTTTACCTGGTTGTTTTCTTTCTTACTTTCCCGTAAATTTTTTGAAGCTTCATCCCCAACGGTTCAACAGGGAGTGAGAGGGAGGAAACAAGTGTTACTCGACATTTAAGCAAGTCATGTACAAGTCACATGAGAGTAAAGCTGTCAATTCATTTTTTTTTTCTTTGTCAAAAAAGAGTGTAAGTGTACAAGCGTAAAATATAAGGAGATTTTGTTTTTTTTTTAATAAAATAGCTGGATAAAAATAATGAATTTTATAAGGTTTTTTCTGACAAATTTTTCATTTGATTATTTTATTGTAGAGTATAAGTTGTATGGGATATACATATACTTGTGCAAAATGTCTTATCTCTAGCTTGCTGTTTAATTCAAAAGTCAAGATGTAATAACGTACACTTGCTCAAGCAGGCTGAGGGAACCTGTACAAACAAGTGAAGATGCAACATCCTCCCAAGATGGGGACTTGAGGAGTCTCTTGTATTCCGATCACAAAATGCATGATTTGCTCGTACGATATACTATATGGTGCGTGGTATCATAATTTAATTTGTATTTAGACTATGACCATAACTCATTTACTCCTTAGATGAGGTATTATTACCTTTCAACTGAAAAGTGACGTCCTCCCTCCCTCGAGGGAGGGTTTGTTTTTGTGACAATTTCCGAGATGTGAGATTTCTTTTCACTTGTGATCGATCCATTGCGAGATGCATGGCCGTGCTCCCTTAGTGTAGTAGTTTGTACACGATTATGATCCTAACCCAAGAGACGGTTTTTATTCGAGTCAATACATGACATGTCCAAGATGATGGGTTTTGCTTCCACATTGCGGGGTTGTTGAGCGAAAACTTGAGGTATCATTCAGATTACAAGATGTCAAGTTTCGACCTTGGATGTGTAGTTAACCCAACCCGATAAATTGGGCGTTTTTCAATTGACTTGAGATGGTTTCCACTTGGCTCAACATGTATAACCTTCATTGTGGCTCAAAAAATCAAAATAGATATGTAATGTGGCTTAAAAATGCAGTGTTCATGATTTTATTGCCTGCTTGACGCCTTTGCTTTAGCTTGAGATGCGAGCATGTCATGATTTGCCTGTAACGATTGCAAGATTGCAAACTACTCCATATATCTAGATGCGAGTGTTTCATGATTTATGTGCTTGTTTGCATTCAAATGGTGTAGCCTGGACGTGTTTACTCTATCTCAAGACACAATACTACATAGTAGTCTAATTGGTACACCTGTAAATGGAATACCTGTTTGATTCAAGTTCAAACCCTACTCGAGACATTTGGGGGAAGAATTTTCCTACCCCTTCTCAAATATCAATTGGTTGTCAAGTATTGAGTTGGACCCTGAGATAGGGAGACTCGAAATTCCTTATCCATTAAGTAGAAAAAAATAAGAAAAAGAAAACACCCGTTTTCATAAAGCCGTATGATGAATACGGAAGGTCTATGGTTAATTAGACCAAGTGATATTGCACTTAACTTAAAATGAGCCTAAACAAATCCAAAATATTGTTTACCCAACTTAAACACAACAAAAGCTATGTAGTCAATGTCAGAAGCCCAGTTGATGAACTAGAAACTGTTGAGTTATGGTGCGATCTAGAATGTCACCGAAATCTGCAGGAAACACCAATTCAAGTTGTTCTTTAAGTACACTACTGTTTTTTTTTTTTTTTTTTTTTTCCCTTCTTTTTTCTTTTATGGGTGCAAGTAATGTACTTATTATCCGGGATATATAGTAGATAAGAGGACAAGAAATTAGTGGCTATACTGTCCAAATTCACATTTATGCTATGCACTTTGGCATCTAATTTAACTGCAAAAAGTGTATACTTGCAAGTTGCAGCCCAGATGTTATGGGTTTAAACCATGTCTGTGGCCTTTCCTTTCCTGTAGAGGATTGCCTCTGGTTGCAATGGAGGGCCGGGTTGGTGTTCATTAAGGGGTTATTGCGTTGATCATTGATGATCGCAAAGCCTGCTTCCTTCGATATATCAAATTTTATGTATCATCCTAATTAATCTCCCCTATACGCTCAAGCGGCTCGTAAACATACTCGTTTAAAACTTGGTCAAAGGTCGCTCGATAGTAAACGAGCCAACAGCCAAGCATGATTACCAATCTGATACTCGTTTACTAAACGAGCCAACAGCCAAGTACGAGTAAGCACCTCCTCGAGTGGCTCATTTGTATGATTGTAGGAGATTTATTTAATTTAAGTATCTATAAAAACTCTAAACGAGCTGGTTCACTCTTGAGCAACTCGTGAACATACTCGATCAAAGTTAGCTTGATGATAAATAAGTCAAAGACGAGCATCAATATTACATCTACCTATAAAAGTTCAACTTACTTGACTTTTTTAATTTTTAAAGGACAAAGTATTTCTCCCTATGACATATAGCTTACTTTAGCTTTTCTAGGTTTTTTCTATCATTTTCAAATTTCTAGTATTTCACTATGATTCAATCTCACCAACTTTATATGTGTCTTTGATCCATCAGTTGATTACCAACAATGAGCTAAAGTTTATTGATGTACTTGGATGACAGAGAATAATAAGGATGGAGAAAAAAGAACCAAATTGTGACTTACATATCCAGAATCTTTGCATTGGCTTCTCAACTATATAAGTGATAAAATGTGTACGATTTGTCATATGGAAAAAAGATAGATGATGAAAGAAGAGACCAAAAAGGATCAATGACAAGGACCATGTACGTGAAATTACATCTATTTTGTGCCTCAATTTGTGAATTTGGTTATCCCACTATAAATGCAAGTGGGTTGAGCCTTAGAGTAGTAGGTAACTAGCAAATATAGCAAAATATAAGAAACTTAGCTAAGGTTATGAGAAATGGAAAGATAAAATTTCCCATCTCATGTATAAGTTGATGAAAAAGTAGCAAGAGTGGAATATAACTAAACGCACTGAAAATATAACACTTTGCATATACAGATCACTTATCACACAGACAATGCTATATGTGCACTAATTGCTCTTTGTGCACGGTACAAATGGGAGAAGGGTGATTTTTGGAATTTTGGGAAGGAAAGTGGGGATAAAGTGGGAGGGTTCCTTTTAGGGCTCTTATCGAACGAGCTCGAGCTCCATCGAGCTATGAAAGTCTAGCTTAAACTCGAACTCGATAACTTTTTGAAGCTCGAGCTTAGCTTAATTAGGTATATAAGCCGAGCTCGAACGATTAAACGAGCCAAACGAATCATGAATAAGTATATATTCAGTTGTATTCTAAAATAATTGATTAGTAATATAATCGAGCTATAAACAAGCTTTAATTGATCAAGTTTAAATGATCTTTAATCGAGGTTTAAACAATCTGTTCACAAACATAAACGAGTCAGGAATCACCCCACTCAAGCTCGGATTGTGAGCTCCAAAAGCTTGATCGAGATCAAACGAGTTTTGAACGAGTTGCTCGCTAGTGTATCGGCTCGTTTATAACCCTAGTCCCATATCTCATGTAAGGGTTTACATATACATCTTATGCACCACTACACTCATCCCTCACTGCACCATATAATAAAATTAGGAAAATTCCAATTGTTACCCTTGTAGTTAAGACATTTTCAAGTGGTGCCCAATATTTTTTTGAAATCCAGATGGTGCCCTTATGTTTTTTACCATTTCTACTTGTTGACCATTTTTTTTTAAAGAAAGTTGCTAACTGAGGTGATAATTTTTAAAATTTTCCATATATTCTCTGCATCTATTTCTCTAGTGCTTCATCTCGATCATTCATAAAGTTTAAAGGTGCAAAATTGAAACTTGAAGGCGTAATAATAAGTTTAGGGAAAAAAATTATTAGAGACTTGAAAGTGAGGATTGAGGGATTGATGAGATAAGGGGAGCTTTAAATTGGATGGTAAAACCAAAATAAGATGCCACGTCTGCAAATTAACGACTTAATCAACCATTATCTTAAAATTTAGGTAATCAAGTAACAAACGCTAATAACACAGGGGCGCCATTTGGATTTTCAACAATTTTGGGCACCAACTGGAAATGTCTTAAAATCGAGGGTACCAATTAGAATTTCCCTAAAATATATGTTATTAGTTATGCATTTTTATATGGGTATTTTGCATGGAACCCCCTTATATATAGGGTTTTTTGTGAATTCCCCCCTTATAAAATGTTTTTGGTGGGGAACCACCTTTAAAAAAATTTCCGTCCTATTAGTCCCCCCTTACTCTCTTTTCCGGCCAAAAAATTGTGTTTTTTTCCCGTTTTGCCCCTCATGTGTGTTTTTTAACCTATT